>BQNB010000492.1:101322-146322 GCA_026074375.1 Tanacetum coccineum | reverse complement strand
TTCATTCGGAGGAGGAGCCTTATAAAAATCGTATCGATTCTTATCAAAAAAAGACAGGATTAACCGAGGCTGTTCAAACAGGTATAGGGCAATTAAACGGTATTAACGTAGCAATTGGGGTTATGGATTTTCAGTTTATGGGGGGTAGTATGGGATCCGTAGTTGGGGAGAAAATTACCCGTTTGATTGAATACGCCACTAAAGAATTTCTACCTCTTATTATAGTGTGTGCTTCCGGAGGGGCACGCATGCAAGAAGGAAGTTTGAGCTTGATGCAAATGGCTAAAATATCTGCTGCTTTATATGATTATCAATCAAATAAAAAGTTATTCTATGTACCAATCCTTACATCTCCTACTACCGGCGGGGTGACAGCTAGTTTTGGTATGTTGGGGGATATCATTATTTGAGCGGGTATTACTTTTTATGGTTCATAATTCCGATTGGGTTTCATCCCTGTAGTAAACTGATGAATTGAGTTGTAGACAGAAAGCGTAAGAACTCAAACGTGATTCCCTTCTTTGTTTTTCTGATTTAAGTGTAGAAGGTCCCGTAGGATTCTTAATAATTAATAATATTTTTTTATAGGTTTCATGTCGAAGTTCTCTTTACTCAACAAATTTTTCCCCTCCTCTTTTGTTTTGTCCACCACATTTTAATAGTATACGTAGATATGGGGGTGGGTGTGTGTTGAGTTGGGTAGCTGTAATTAATCTAATAGAATTTAGAATATAATAATTAATAAAATGACGCAATAACTCCAAAAAACTTCTGAGACAATCTTAAAAAAACAAAAACTAACACTAGAATGGTTTGACGAACAGTATAAGGAATCATTATTATTTCGACACAAGAAAATATTATTCCACACCCCTTTTCTTGTATGTCGAACGACTAGGAAGACGAATAAACCCTCCCAGTAAATATTGCTTCCCTTCGTATATTTTATACGTTCTATTTCCCCGTTTACTTTTGGATATTATCTAGCCAAAGTGAAAATGTAATTAGACTCAAAAATGCATTTTTGACATTTTCAATCTGACAACAGCAACATAAAAGCACGCCCAAATGTTGAAAAAAAAAAAAAGAAGGGGTCAAGTCAAATAGTCCTTTCAATATACTATTTATAGAATGTCGTTACAAGAATTCCCGGCATCTCGTAGAAAGAAATAGTCTAAAAGAACAAAATTCCTTTTTATAATTTCATTTTTTATCATAGAAATTATGATCAAAAAGTTCATTTTTACAAACTTGATGTCCGATAATACGCCCAGTCCTATGAAATTCATTTCGGCAATTGAACCTATCTCGAACTGTTTCTTTTTAAGAAACCAAAAAGATTTTGTCCAAAATAACAGAATGCTAATAAGAACAAAAGACCTTGTACACGTAATGGATCTTGAATACTATTTCTGCATCCCCTGACCAAATCCGCCCACATTAGGATTAACTTGTCAACGGTTGATCCAATTTGATAGATACACCTTAATGCTTAACAAGAAGGAATGTCTGGCCCCGGAGGGATAATATCACCACTTGGACGTAGTCCATCGTATGCATCTGCTATGGTTATTTCGTATCCCCCCTTATCTTTTCGTAGGATTTTTGCTTACTATACCTGATGCTGTAGCATTAATAACAACTGTATTTGTTATGTGAGGTTGGTGTGGTTTTGGTGAAGTGTGCTGGTATTACTCTTTGCTCCCTATCTTAGGATAAATTTGGCCCCATCCTCTTTTCCGCCTACGTATATAGGATATTTAAGAAGTTAAGGTGTCTTTTCTTAGTACGGGTCCGGGGAAAGAATAGAAAAGGTGATTTCACCTATATTGCTGACCAGAACAGGGCCTATACAAGACTAATTTTTTTGATTGGGGCGATAACTACGACAAGACAATTGTCCCATCATGTTACTTTTATCTCGGGGGAAATACGATTCGGTGAGGGCTAATTCAAAACCTCTGGGTAAAATAAGAACAGCCCTACATTCAAACCCCCCTTATTTACCATTAGCAAGAACTTGGTTTCAGTTGCATCTCCAAGGGAATTCGAACAACTGCTCACATACTAGTATCGGGAAGTACCGCTAGCGGAACCATCAAATCCACTGGTTTATTAGCTAAATGGGCAATTGCGCATACAATACGTGCCAGTGCTTCTTCGTGATTTTTCATAACCCTGCTGTGCAAAAATGGGATATGCATATTGAAATTGATGTTAAGAGTTATGATAAAATAGTCATGAAGCGATAAGGAAATAGAATCGAGTAATCTGTTCCTTTATCCAAGAAAAAGTATTTCAAGTTTGCATGGACCAACCATTGTCCCGAAAATTTCGTCTACAATAAATTGGGGTAGGTCACTAATGATTTTCCTCCTAATCCACGATTCTGTTATTTTACCTGGAAGAATAATAATTTGACTGGTAATTATATAAGGAAAATAGTGAAGAATCTCCGGGATGGGTAGAAATATAAAAGTTTTTTGTTTCAATGCATTGCTTATTGTACAACTGCAAATAATAAAAAAACAAAATAAGTTGGCATTAGGTAGAATAATTTTAATCAGTCATCATTGAATGATAAATCACTACAAGTGTCGAGATACTCGAATTTAAATAACCGGAAAAAATCCAATATTTATAAAATTGTTAACTAGAATGACTGGAGAAAGTGAAACAAGCCATATATAATTTGATCATTATGAACAAATCCAAAATCCTTGTAACAAAGCCAATCAGCCAGTTTTCCCAACCATGGGGCGAATGAAATCCGATACCATAAATCAGTTTAATAAAGGAAGATGAAAAAGCTTTTATTGTGTCACTTCAACTTAATTTATATAGGAATTCCTGAGCCCAAGAGTTAAGAATAACAAGTTCTTTATTACCCAAAATAGAATAACCACTTAGAATAACGAAACAGATTATATTTGTCGAGAAGTGCAAAATCGTATGAATACGACCCTCATTGTGTATCTTGATTAATTGGATTGTTTCTTTGTGAATTCCTATACGAAAGAGACATGATTACGTAGAAAGGATTCCACCGGTAATAGTCTTCATACTACCTTACCTGTGTGTGGATGATCCCCTTTAGGTATTAATACAAATGCGTTTATCTAGACTAGGGGCCTTATAATAGTCTAATTATATAAAATGGGTAAATTACTTGGGATAAATAATGGTATAAATTTAACGTTATTTGGCGAAATCCACCAAGGCAAAAATACTATAGATGCAAGATAGAAAAGAGGAGTTAATGCTTTCTTTTTTGCCATTTTTTCATCTGTGAATTGTTAATGAATCCGTCGACTTTATGTAATCTAATATTTCTGTCACGCATCAGTTCTATTACAAGTTATCGAATCTATAATCTATTCACTCTTTTTTTTTCCATATATGTCTGCTTTGACTCGAAGGGATGTTCTGAATAAATTTCAATTAAGTTATGTTATAGAAAAAGAGGATTCTTGCGTTTTTGCCCTCCTGCTGAGAAAGCATGCATTTGTAGGCTCATTTCTCCCCCTCTTGAATCCTACTTGTCCTTAAGTAGACTCTAGAAATTTATTAAAAATGTATCAAAACCAAAGTTAAAGAATTTTTCGTTAAGCATTTCTTTTGTTTAAATCACCTGTACAAGACCAAGCACCTCTCAAAATATGGGAAATGAAAACACTCAGATCACTCAACTAATCAAGGGTGTAACATTTAATAGGTTTGCTCATTTTCTCGGTCATGATTAGTTTCATATCATATGCTTGGCAAGGATACACATCTCCACCACTAGAGCTAAAGAGAAACAAGGCAAAAGGTAAAATGGGTTTTTAGGCTTAAGGTTGATTATTCTAACAATCTTTCATCGAAAGTACCACACCAACAAGGAAGTTGAATCATACATACACGGCCGTAACGACAGAGTAGACATGTACAATTTGATCACATTCTCATTCGAGTTTAACCAAGGGTTAGGATGAAGAATCAACAAGAATCCTAATGAACCTAAAAAAAGATAACAGCCCAGCAGAAATTACTTGTTTTTCGAGCCCCTGTTATAGGTTCTATCCATATATGTTCTGATCGACAACTCATACTTGATCCAGTTGCTTTTTTTTTTATTTTTAATTGAGGAGAATACCCCAAATGAATTGACTTTATCCCTTTTGTTTCCGAGGTAACTCGCATCAACTAGCAATAGTTTTGATGTGAACCTTGTTAGGAGTAATTCATTAAATTGGTTAGATCTATAACTAATAACATACCATTCGTATGATCTCAATAAAATTAGCCACATGCATATAGATAGACCAACTTACAATTCAGGCCGGTCCGCCAATTCGGGGTCCTGTTGAAATAGCTAGAATATAGCATTTGGGAGATTCGTCGGAAGACGCTTATACCTATATTTTTGCTAAAAGGATATCTGTGTTATGATACAAGCGTGCCAGTTTAAAAATGAATTTTGTGCCTCGGCGTGCTAAACAAACTTGTTTTTTTGAACAAGGAAGAAATAAAGAACATTGCGATATGCCGGAAATACTAAGGGCCTACTAAAGGGACCAAAACAGAAGGGAAAGTTAAGAGTTGTCATAGAATGGGTACCTCGCTTTAACTATTGTACTGTTATTATTATTTAGATTTTATATTTATAGAATATAAAGATAAATTCTTATTCTTTAAAAAGATAACTTTATCTTATATCTTTATTATAATTTATTAATTTTGATAATTCTAAATTGGGATTATTATTACTTAATATCTCTCTAATCTATTCTAATTCTAAATGAGTATATAATGTAGTTTTTCATCCCTCTACATGAAAGATTTGAAAGGATATGGATGAGATATGATTTGATTCATTTTTTTCTCTTGTCTTCCAATTTAGCAAAAAGTTTCTTAAAAATGAATTAGATTCTATTTATTTAGTTTAAATAATTAGATTAGATCTATATTTAAAAAAAAATTTAAATTTAAAAAAAAAAGGGCTTTGTTAGAATCCCAACCAGCATGGATTCTTAGTCAAATAGGATTATCGTAAGGTAATAGAAAGATAAAAATGCATTATTCCGATAAACAATTACTTTTTTGCTCAAAATAATTTAACTTTATGTTCTAATTTGATTCAAAGGAAAGAAAGTGTGGAGTTTGAAATAATTCACGTTGGAAAGAACCTTTTTAAAGGTATTAACGGTGGTACATTAGATTCGAATAACCCTTCTGGAATTAAATTACTCAGACCGCTTGGAACCTTCGGGTAATGTTTTTATTTAATGTTTGTTCAATACTCTTTTACCCGCCAAGGCAATGTAGGCATGGGGTTTCGGCAATAATGATATCCCCCCAACATAACCATAACTAGCTGTCATACCTCCGCCGGTAGTAAGGAGATGTAAGGATTGGTACATAGAATAACTTTTTATTTGAATTGATAATCATATAAAGCAGCATGATATTTTACCATTGCATCAACTCAAACTTCCTTATGCATGCGTGCCCCTCCCGGAAGCACACACTAAATAAGAGGTAGAAATTCTTTAGTGGCGTATTCAATCAAACAGGGTAATTTTCTCCCCAACACGATCCAAACTACCACCCCCCATAAACTGAAAATTCCATAACCCCAATTGCTACGTTAATACCGTTTAATTGCCCTAAATATGGGGGGGGGGGTCCTGTTTGAACATCCTCTCGTAAATCCCATGTCCTTTTTTTTGTATAAGACATCGATACGATTTTTAATAAGGCTCCTCCTCCGAATTGAAATGAATGGGATCCAGAGAGACCATGTCTTTCATCCATAGGCTCCCAAGTGCCCTAATCAATCAAAAGTTCGATTCTATCCATAACTACTCTTTTTCAATGATATCCCACATTGTTCACAAAGATTCTTATTTGATTTAAAAAATTTCCTATAAATTAATCCTAACAATTTTCGCATTAGAACCCACAAATGCCTGTAATTTTTGATTTACATCCAGATCGTAAACTTTCTCGTAATAGTTTGATCACTCCTTTCTGGATCCCGGTATTGAAAGTTCTATTTCCACTTTCACAACAATGAACTAGAAATGTAATTGTTTACGGGAATTGTCACTAACCATTTACAATGTTAACTATCAATACAGATTGAGACTGAAGAAAACTGTCAATGCAACTATAATGTGATTATTCCCAAGTATACTGAGTATCACCATGTAATGATCCTGGTGGGGATTCTTATACTCTTAGATCCATTAATTCAGATAAACTAGAATTTCCTATAAAAAGAATTTTCTAGTTCACGTACAAAAAGGACGATCATTGTCAATCTCAAAATATGATTTTTTCAATACCAAAAATATATAGAATAACTGTCCCCAATACTATCTTTAAAACTAAAAAAGTATCATCAGAGATGAAATTCCGAATGTCCTTGACGCCAAAAAAAAGATCAAAATTATTGTAATTGTCATGACCACCGCAACTCTGAATGTTTTTATCCGTATCATTTATACTCGGATCTTTACTTTCAACGGCACTTGCAATAGGACCAAGACTGCCCGTTGATTTACTTAGCCTGCATCTGTGTTCGAACTCCTTCTTAAATAGCATCGAATTGAACCACCATCTTTTCATAGAGTTTTCTTGCTCCATATTTGCATAAAATTACAAATAGATGAAGGTCATATCGACGAAAAAGATATTGATTTTATATTTGAATATCGATTTTTCTTCAGAATAAACCATATAGAATAACTATCACTAGGATTATTTAACTAATAAGAGTGTGAGTATTGAAAAAAAATTCGTAAAATCTCGTCTAATAATAAGTTCAGTTTCTATTACAACTATTACAATATGGAAACAAAAAGGACAATATACAGGATGGGTAGAAAGAGTTGTGATACCTGTCCTCGATCCAGGGAAACTACAGACTAAAAGAATATCCCCATCCTAAGAGCCGATAGGATTTAAATGTGATATTATAATTTTGACATTGATCCCAACACAAAAAAAGAACGAATTTGAGTTTTTAGGTCTTCTATTTTTATTTGATATTTTCTATATAAAGGATCTATCTAAAATTAGATGCATGTTGGATTCGCTCACTCTTTTTAGATAAAAGATTGGGGCCGAGTTTTATTGAATTCAATTTAGAGAACGATACATTATCTCTTTTTAATCCTTATCTTTATCCCCATCCAAAGTATCCATTGCCTGGAATTCAAATTGATCTCCTTCCATACTTCACAAGCAAGCAAGCTATTTTCAGGACTCCATTTTGGTAGCTTCGCGATAATTTAATTACCTCGGTAGCAAGAGAATCGCGTCCCTCTTACGAGCTTGTACACATGCTTCTAGAAGCTACTCGGTTTAGCTACGGCACCAGGTGGCATTTCCCCAGGGTGGCCTAAAGTTCCGGCACCGAACCTGTAGTACGGAATCATCCCCAAAGATCTCGTTCAAGCAGGCATATGCCAAACGTGAATCCCTGCCCGAAGCTACCGCAAGAAAACACCTGGTAGAGACACCCAATCTTGGGTGAAATAAATACCCTGCCTACTTTCTATCTTTTTCAATAAAATCATCACGTGTAAATCAACAAAGCCCAAAGTGGATCTCTCTTGTCCCCTTCAGTTTACCTACTAACTGGTACGCAATGGATATGATCTCCACCAGACATACGTTAACGCTTTAGCTAGTACAACGGAAGTGTATACCATGGTTCTTCTGTCTATCAGATAACTGCATGCATTTTCGCGGTGTAATGTGAAGAAGTAGGCATTATCTCGGCAATAAATGAGCCAAGCTAGTATTTGCAGTGAAACCCCCTGTTAGTAGTCATCGCATTACAATAGGAACTCCCAATTCCTCTGGCAAATTAGCCCTTTCATCATTTCTTCGCATGTAGCCCCCAGTAGCACAAGTAATGCCCTTTGATTTCACCTGTTTCGCTGTGATTTATAAATAGCTTTCGGCCACAAAATAAGGAAACGGTCACTCAACGCATAAATGGTTGGGAGTTCACGTTCTCATCAATGTTTAGTAAAATCAAGGCCACACACGAATACATTCATAAACAGCTCTACGTAGTTTTTAGCGGGATAACCCCATTTAGGTTTTAAATAGTACATTCCCAAAACAGAGGACGACCATACTGTTCAATTTATCTTTCTTCAACTTGGATACCGTGAGGCGGACCTTGGAAGTTTTTTAGAAAACATACGCAGTAGGAATCGCAAATCTTCCAGACGTAGAGCACGCAGGGCTTGAAACCAATACGTTTTACCTACAATGGAAGTAAACATGTTATGTAACAGAACCTTCTTCAAAAGTCTAATTGGTAAGCAACATAAGCAATATCATTGATTCTCTCTCTTCTCCAAGAACAGGCTCAATTCCATAGCGAATCGGGCCCTTTTGTAGACGATTCAAGCCCGTAAGATCCATCGGTCCACACATTTTATTCCATGTACCAGTAGAAGATTCGGCAGCTACTGCGGCCCCTGGGGGGCATCTTCGGCGTAACTCCAGGTTGAGGATATACTCGAAATGCTGCCAAGATACAGATCCTTGGTTTCAACTCAGGAGTATAATAAGTCAATTATAATCTTTAAACCCCATCTTTGAATCCAACACTTTGCTTTAGTCTCTGTTTTGTGGTGACAAAATCCCTCCCAAACAACTCATGAATTAAGAATTCTCACAACACAAGGTCCTACTCGACATGATAGGCGTAAATGAAACTTTTTACAGGAACCTTTCACAAATTCCCAACTAAGAAAGTAAAATTACAACTAATCAGACTGCTTGATTAATTAACCAAGGTATTTGATTACGGCAATACATCATTATTTAATACTCTTTCATATATATGCGCCAACCCAATTCTTACTTTTTTTTAATAAGAAATACCTAAAAATCGCCCTGAGAAATACTACTAAAATCCCTCTTGATAGGAGATATGATGGTAAGTTGAAAGGTTTGTATATGTAAATACTAATATGAAAAAATGGGGAATTATTCTAATGAAAAGGGTAAAAAAAAAAAAAGAACAATAGCTAGACGAAATCAATAGAAATAAGAAGAGCTCATTATTTAGAAATAGATGAATCGTAAATAGAGTTCAGGTTCGATTCCATAGATAATATAGATCGGATTGTCTATAATGATAGACAAATGAAAGATTTGCTCAAGATTCTTATTGATATTATTGAAATGGGTAGGTTTGAACTTTGAAAATTCACTGATTGAAATTGATTAGGTAAACAATGAAATTGGATTCGGTTGGATGGTACTATCCAACCCGGATGCTAACTCCCATTTCTTATTGAATTAACTGAATCAACTTCCATCGACATTTATTTGAATGCGATAGTTTTGGCAAAAATTTAGAAATTTTTTTACTTAATATTATATATCAGAATAGAATCCTTGCTAGTTTCTGGTGTTTGGCCACGAACAAAGAACCTGGGGCGTGTCCTCGCCAAATCAATTGTCCGTACTAAATGTAGCTTTTCCCGCCAGGCAAAATGCCTAATATTTATAACGCTTGGTAGTTAGGCCGAGATATCAATGTGAACCAATTAATGTGACTTGTGAGGTCCAGCAATTAATTAGTAAACAATCGAGTTAGGGCCGTACTATGAGTGCTACAGTACGGTCCTAACGAGAGGAAGGACGTAATTAATACGGGAAGCTCCGTTAAGTGGTTCCGGTCGGTGGAGCGACTCCTCGGCGAAATTTTAACGTGCTTTGGCGAGCTGTGATAACTTAAGGTCCCTGTAAGATAAAGCACAAACATTCCTATTCATAGATCGGCGCTGCCTTTATACAGTTAGATACAAAAATTATGCCATTTCTTTGAAACGGGAATTAAAGATAGTAGATCTTTTAGCCCCCTTATTCGCCGTGGAGGAAAAAATTGGACTGTTTGGGGGAGCTGCGTGGTAAAACAGTACTCATTAGGAAATGATTAACATATGCCAAAGCATCACGGAGGCGTATCTTTATTGCTGAGTTGGTGGAACGCGACTACGTGAAGGAAATGATCTTTACAATTGGAAATTGAAAGAATCAGGAGTAATTAATGAAAAAAAGATTCAGATCAAAAGTGGCTTAGTTTTACGGTCAGATGAATGAACCGCCGGGAGCTCGTATGAGAGTTGGTTTGACTGCCCTAACTATGGCGGAATATTTCCGAGATGTTAATGAACAAGACGTACTTTTATTTATTGACAATATCTTCCGTTTTGTTCAAGCAGGATCTGAAGTATCGCCTTGTTGGTAGAAATGCCTTCCTGCTGTGGGTTATCAACCTACCCTTAGTACCGAAATGGTTCTTTACAAAAAGAAATACTTCTACTAAAGAAGGTCCATACTCTATTCAAGGCTTTATGTACCTGCAGAGATTGACCGACCCTGCTCCTGCTACGACATTTGCACATTTAGATGCTACTACCGTACTTTCAAGAGGATTAGCCGCCAAAAGTATCTACCAGCAGTAATCCTTTAATTCAACTCAACTATGCTACAACCCCGATTCGTTTGGTGACGACCATTATGACACTGCCACAAGAAGTTAAGCAAGACTTACAAATCGTACAAAGAACTTCAAGATATTTATAGCAATTCTTGGATTGAACGAATTTATCCGAAGAAGATCGGTTAACTGTAGCTAAGCGCGAAAAATAGAGCGTTTCCTATCACAACCTTTTTTTCGTAGCCGAAGTATTTACGGTTCTCCGGGAAAATATGTTGGTTTAGCAGAACATTAGAGCTTAAATTAATCCTTCCGAGAATTAGATGGTCTTCCTGAACAGGCCTCTTATTTGGGTAGGTTAACATCGATGAAGCTACGGCGAAGGCAATTAACTTAGAAACGAGAGCAATTCGAAGAAATGACCTTAAATCTTTGTGTACTGACCCTAATGTGTATCCGTTTGGGATTCAGAAGTGAAAGAAATCATTTATCACTAATATTGGACAAATTGGCGGTAATTAACCAAATACACAGCTCTATTGTCCACCCCACCCCCACAAGCAGTAGATATAGGTATTTGAGAATTACTCCTTAACGACCAAGGCTACGATGGCTTTGATTGGGGGGTGGTTTTTTGTCTAGAATAGGTAATAATGAAGATTCACTGTATTGTAAAATGATGCAGATAAAAGTGGTGACATTGTGATCCACAAAAGCTCATCAAACCTTGAAATAAGCGGAAGCCGCTTTGAGAAAAAGCTGAAGGAAATAGACAAACAATAGAGGCAAATCAAGCTCTCCGACTGGCTAGACAAACGAGTAGAGTATCAATGCCATTTCGATAACCAGATCATTGCGCGATCCGAATAAGCAATCGATTTAATACACCCTGGTTGATTATAATTTTACTTGATTCAGCCGATAAAACAATCAAGCGCAATCAGATTTTGATGTAACGAAAAAGAAAATCAATCAAAAAGATACAAAATCAAAAAGATACAAAATCAATATTACTAAAATAAAATTACTTATTAGATACCATTGACCGGGGTATCTAATAAGTTCTACCTACTATTGGATTTGAACCAATGACTCCCGCCCGTATGAAAGCGAAACTCTAACCGCTGAGTTACAGTAGGTCATTTTAATCTCACAAAGAAAACAAAAGGGGACTCATCCCATCGATGGATTAATAAATATCATATAACATTAGAAGCAATACCAGATCAATATGATCTTGGATCATGGAATATTCCATCTCGAGAAATATTCATCTTGACAATAAATTATCTATCATAATAAAAATGTATTACAAGCACTAAGGGCTGTAGCTCATTGTAAGCACCTCGTTTACACGCGCGCCGATGTTTTTTCAGGGAGTGCATCATGCAATCAAAAAATTGATCTTTTGAGAAAATCCGATGTCCTTACCTCCATAACATTTTAGGGAAGAGGAGGAAAATATACCTGACAAGGAGGTTCGGTCAATTTATGGTGCTAATTAAGTGCCAAAAGACCCCCAACATTGATTTGATATATTGATACAGGTGAATACCCAGTCTATTTCAATGCTAGGCAGAGTTTCAGGGCCCCAAAAAAATATCTATTTCGTCCTATGAACTTTAAGGTGTATGAAGTTTTCAATATTGGATTTTTAAGTAGAGGGGGGGGGGGGGGGGACGATAGAGACTTTCATTCACTGTAGTTAATCAGGCCAGAGCAGGCCTACGTCAAGATAATCCCTCTTGAAAAACTTTGGTAGTGTTCCTAAAACTGAATCCACATAATGACCTCAGAGCCACATGGAGCCATCCCTATATTTTCTGTCAAAAATAAAAATGGCGGACTAGCTGATTATGATTTCTATCAGTTAATGAAAGAGCCGCAATGCACAAAAAAATCATGTTGGGTCTTTTGAAACAGTTCATTCAGTTGTTGATGAATAATAATTTGATCTGTTTTTATCCGAGAATGTCTACGGTTCGAGCACCGTAATAGCCCTAATGCTTATAAAAATATTCAAAAATAAAAAAATGGATCCTTTTTTATGTATGAGATTCCCTCGTTATTTTTTAACTGACTGATAGCTTCATCAAAAGACAATCAAGATCCTATAAGCCCATCCATGGGAATCGTTTTAAAGTATAATATCAAAAGCAAAAACAAATTTCAATTCAATGGGACCCAATTTATCTTTTCCAGTGTGGATAAGCAAATCCAACTTTCTCATTAACTCTTCGTAGGTAAATGCATATGAATTTTCCTCTATTCTTTGTCCGAAATCAAACGATTAATTATACAACCCTTCTTTGGTTTTGGTAAATTCCAATTCGAGTTAATTTGTATCATGACACGAGTCTGGTTAAAAACTCCAACTAACCCAACCCCAATCAAATCTAATAGTAATTTACGCAGGTATTGTGCGGTAGTTGTGCACAAGATAAAGCTTTAAAAACCAATTTGCTTATTTCAGTTTCATTGTAAACAAATTGTCAACAACGTAAAAGGGGCTTTCCTTCGTATATCTACTTAGAACTCGTCGTTCATCTTTGTCTTTCGATAGAAAATTCTCCATCGAGATTGGATTCTAATTAATCAAAGGAATATACCAATCCTATACTATAAATTCATCTTGACTTGATATGAAAGTTCCTAGACCTATTATTACTGTGTTCTAATTCTAAACCACTAAAAAAGAGAGACAAATGGTAACATATTCATAAAAAATTTAAAATAAAATAAATAAAGATAATACAATAGAAAAGATAAAACAAATCGATGTCAAATTTGAACCAATTCCTATACTTATACTATACTAATAATAAATAGAATCAAACAAAAATTAGAAAAAAAAAAGAAAAACGAAACGAGAATTCTATTTGGAATCCCTTTTCTTTAGAGAGAATCCTCGGTAAGATTGAGATGAAAACAAGAGAATTTGCATAAGAGCAATAGTTAGTTTTAACTATAAAGTAAAAATAAATAAAAAAAAAAAGGGTATTCTAATCGGATAATCTCGACAGGAAACTAATGGTTCGATCAAAAGCAATTCTTTACTTAACTAAACAGTATGATCACTTAACAATTTTCCAAGTAGAATTGACTAATCCGGTAATAAATTCCATGTTCATTAAGGAGTTCATTCTAATGTTTCGCTTTACGAATTATGATATTTTTTTTGGCATTTCTCATAATATCAAGTCTTATTCCTATTTAGGTATTTTTCATCTTCGATTTTTAGCTCCGAGTAGCAAAGGACCGGAGAAACTTTTCTAGTTATGATCGGGTATAGAACCAATAGGCGACGCTTGGTTACAATTATAAATCCCTATTATATGTTTTGCTCTAGTTTTTTTGTTTTTGATGCTGAAACAGTTTTTCTTTATCCCAGGGCAATGATGTATCGATGTATCAGTGTATCTGTATTGTTGAAGCTTTAATTTTTCGTGCTTATTTTAATTATTGGGTTAGTTTTAGCATGGCGAAAGGGGGCATTAGAAAATGGTCCTTAAGCTCCTGAGAATATCAGGCGGACAATAAAACGAAAAAAGGAAAAATTTGAGATAGTTATGAATTCCATTGAAAGTTTCCCCTTATTTCATCGAATCAAACCCAAATTCAGTTATTTCAACTACCATTAATGATCTTTCAAATTTGTCAAGACTCTCTAGATTTATGGCCACTATATTCTCTATGGTACCAGTTGTTGCTTCATTGAAATTAGCTTCACCTAATAGTGCTCACGATTCGACTTAGATCGTTATGGACTAGTACCCAAGATCGAGTCCTAGACAAGCGTACCAATATTTTAACAGCCGGAACAGGTAACAATGAAAATGGCCCCCTCCTTAGTGAGATTATAACGAGCAAATGCCTACACCAAAATATGTAATTGCTATGGGAGCTGTTACAATTACAGGGGGGATGTTCAGTACCGATTCTTATTAGTAACTGGCGGTTCGTGAGTCGATTAAGCCTAATTCCTGTGAATGTGTATTTGCCGGTTGCCGGGCTGTCCACCCAAACCAGATGAATTATAGATGCTATTAACAAAACTTCGTAAGAAAATATCTCGAGAAATCTATCCCCAGATAGAATTCAGTCTCAGCGAGAGAATCGGTGTTTTACTACCAATCAACAAATTGAAAGGTTGGACAATAGTATTCATACTGGAAATTATGATCAAGATTCCTTTTATCAACCGCCAGCTACCTCAGAAAATTCCTCCTGAAACAATTTTTCAAATACAAAATTCGTATCTTCCCACGAATTAGTAAATTAAACAGGATCCTTTGCGCAGAATAAAAAGCTCGCGGCTCAATCTTCAGAAATTTTCAATCGTAAATCTGAAATACTATACAACAAAATGCGGGAGAGAGACAAAAAGATGCAGGGTAATTTGTCTGCTTGGCTAGTTAAGCATGGGGCTAATTCATAGATTTGGCTTTGATTACCAGGAATAGAGACTTTACAAATAAAACCCGGGATTGGCATTCCCTTGCTGTCATTTTATATATGTATAATGGTTACAATTATCTCCGCTCCCAAATGTGCCTATGATGTAGCACCAGGCGGACTATTAGTAGTGTTATCAATCTACTAGAAAAGTATGGTGTGGATCAACCAGAAGAGGTATGCATAAAAGTATTTGCCCCGAGTGAGGATCCTAGAATTCGTCTGTTTTTCTGGGTTTTTTGGAAAAGCGTGGGGATTTTCAAGAACGGGAATCATATGATATGTTGGTGAATACTACTAGTGATAATCATCCACGTTTGAAACGTAGTCTTAAATGCCTGAAAGTTGGATAGGGATGGCCTTTACGTAAGGATTATGTGCTCCCAATTTTAATGAAATACAAGATGCTCATTGGAATGCTAAAAAACCAATCTTCACTTCTACAATTCTATAGATACAAGGTTCTATTCTATAATCTAGAATAGAACCTTGAATCTATAGAAATGTAAAGTGAAGATTGAGTTTTTTAGCATTCAATGAGCATCTTGTATTTCATAAAAATAGGGAGAACATAATCCTTACGTAAAGGCCATCCTAATCCAACTTCAGGCATTAAGATTAACGTTTCAAACGTGGATGATTATCATAGTAGATCCCAACATATCATAATATTCCCGTTCTTGAAAATCCACCGCTTTTCCAAACCCCAGAACACTGACGGAATTCTAGGATCCCTCCTCGGGGCAAATACATTTATGATACCTCTTCAGGTTGATCCAACCATACTCCTATTCTAGTAAGTATGATACACACTAGCTAATAGTCCGCCTGGTGCTACATCATAGGCACATTGTGAGCGAGATAATTGTAACCATAAAACATATTAAAATGACAGCAATGGAATGCCAATCCCGCGTTATATTTGTTAAGTCCTATTCCTTGGTAATCAAAGCCCAAAGATCTATGAATTATCCCATGCTTAACTAGCCAAGCAGACAAATTACCCTGCATCTTTTTTCTCTCTCCGCGCAATTTTATTGTATAAGTATTTCAAGATTAACAGATGAAATTTCTGAAGATTGAGCCGGCGACTTTTTATTTCTTGTTCAAAGGATCCTTTTTAATTTACTAATTCGTGGAAGATACTGCGAACTTTGTGTATTTGAAAAATGTTTCAGGAGGAATTTCTGAGGTAGCTGGCGGTTGATAAAGGAATCCTTGATCATAATTTCCAGTATGAATACTATGCCCAACCTTAAACTTGTGATTGGTAGTAAAACACCGATTTCTCGCTGAGACAGAATTCTAATCTGGATAGATTTCTCGAGATATTTTCTTACGAAAGTTTGTTATAGCATCTATAATTGGCTTCTGGTTTGGTGGAACACCGGCAAATACACATCCACAGAATTAGCTATATCGACTCCACTAACATACTATAAGAATCGTACAGAACATCCCCCCTGTACTTGTCATGCTCCCATAGCTATAACATATTTTGGTTCAGGCATTTGCTCGTATAAACATTCACTAAGGATGGGGCCATTTCATTGTTACTGTCCGGCTGTTAAAATAAGGTCCGCTTGTCCTATGAACACGATCTTGTACTAGTCCATAACTAACAAAGGTCGAACGTGTAGCCTATTAGTGAAGCAAATTCAATGAAGCAACAACTGGTACCATAGAGAAGTGGCCATAAACTAGAGATCTTGACCAATTTGAAAGATCATTTAATGTAGTTGAAATAACTGAATTTTGGGTTGTTCGATGAAATAAGGGAAACTCAATGGAATCATAACTACTCAAATTTTTTTCCCTTTTTTCTTTTTTATTGTCTGAAATTCAGAGAGGCTAAGACATACTAAGCCCCCTTTCGCCATGCATAAACTAGACCAATAATTAAAAATAAGCACGAAAATAAAAGCTCTACAAATACAGAAACACCATAAAACATCGGAAACTCATGCCCATGGATAAAGAAAAACTGTTTCAACATCAAAACAACAAAAACTAGAGCAACATATAATAGCGGATTTCTAAAATTGTAACCAAGCGTCCTCCTATTGTTCTATACCCGATTCATAACTAGAAAGTTTCTCCGGTCCTTTGTACTCGGAGGCTGAAAAAATCCCGAGATGAAAATACCAAATAGAATAAGCCTTGATATTATGCGAAATGCCCAAAAAAAATATCATATTCGTAAAGCAGAAACATAGATGAACTCCTATGAACATGAAAATATACCGATTAGTCAATTCTACTTGAAATTGAAAGTCGTTCATACTGTTTATTTTAAAGTAAGAGATTGCTTTTGATGCGAACCATCTAGTTCCTTTCAGATTTCATCGATTAAATCCCTATTTTTTTTTTTATTTATTTTTACTTTTATAGTTAAAACTACTATTGCTCTTATGCAAATTCTCTTTTTTTTTCATCTCAATCTACCGAGGTAATTCTCTCTAAAGAAAAGGGTTTACAAATAGAATTCTCGTTTCGTTTTCATTTTTTTTTTCAATTTTGTTTGAATTCTATTTATTGTAGTTATAGTTAAGTTATTATGAGGAATTGGTCCAAAATTGACAATCGTTTTGTATTATCTTTTTCCTATTTTATTATCTTTATTTAGTTATTTAAATTTTTATGAATATGTCCCCATTTGTCCACTCTGTTTTTTAGGTTTAGATAGAACAAGTAATAAAATGTCTAGGAATATCAATATCAAGTCAAGATTGAATTTAAATAACACACATGTTGGTAATATTCCTATTATTTATATTAGAATCCAATCTCGATGGAGGATTTTCTATCAAAGAAAAGAGAAGACTAGGTCTAAGTAAGATATACGAAGGAAAGCCCCTTTTACGTTGTTGACAATGTTTACAATGAAACTGAAATAAGCAAATTGGTTTTTAAAGCTTTATCTTGTGCACAACTACCGCACAATACCTGCGTAAATTACTATTAGATTTGATTGGGGGTTGGTTAGTTTGGAGATTTTATAACCAAGACTCGTGTCCCATGATACAAAATTCACTCGATTGATATACCAAACCAAAGAGGTTAGTATAATTAACTCGGTTTATTTCGGACAAGAAAAGAGAAAATTCCATATGCATTTTCCTACGAAGAGTAATGAAGAAAAGTTGGTTTGTTTATCCACAACTAGAAAAGATAGGTCGGGTCTATCGAAATGAAATTTGTTTTTGCTTTGATATTCTACTTTAAACGATTCCCATGGATGGGCTTATAGGACTATTGTCTTTTGATGAATCAATCAGTCAGTTAAAAAAATAACGAGGAAATTCAAATAAAAAAGGATCCAATTTTTATTTTTGAATAAATAATAAGGTCTTTAAGGCTATACGGGCTCGAACCGTAGACCTTCGTCGAAAACAGATCACGACTTATTATTACAAAATGATATGACTGTTTCAAAGAACCCAACAATCAATTTTTGTGCATGGGCCTCTTTCATTAACTGTTAGAAATATCAGTATTCCGCCATTTTTATTTTTGACAGAAAATAAGGAGTTGGCTTCCATGTGCTCTGAGTCATTAAGTGGATTCAGATTCAGTAACACTAACCAAATTTTTTTCCAAGGGATTATCTTGACGTAGGACTGCCTCTGTCCTAGATTACCCTAAGTCAAATGAAGTCCTCTATCGCTCTAACTTAAAAATCAAATATGAAACTTCATACACCCTTAATGTTCATAGGACGAAAAGGAGAATTTTTTGAAGGCCCTGATACTCACCTAGCAATGAATCAGACTGGGTATTCACCTTACAATATATCAAATCAATATGGGGGTCTGTTTGGCCCTTAATTAGCCACCTAAATTTACCGAATCCTTGTCAGCTAATTTTACCTCCACTTCCCTCAAAGTTATGGAGTAAGACATCGATTTCATCAATAAGATCAATTATTTTGATTGCATTATGCACTCCCCGAAAAACATCGCGCGCGTGTATAACGAGGTGCTCTACCAACAGAGCTACAGCCCTTAGTGCTTGAAATATCATATTTTAATAGTAGAAAATTTATTGTCAAGATGAATATTCTCAAGATGACTATGCCATGATCCAAGATCATATTGATCGGTATTGCTTCTAAGTAATATTATAATTTTATAATCCATCGAAGGGATGAGTCCTTTTGGTTTTCTTTGTTGAAAAGATAAATGACCTTACATACTTCAGCGGTTAGAGTTATCGCTTTCATACGGTGGGGGAGTCATTGGTTCAAATCCAATAGAAGGTGAGAACTTATTAATACCCCGTCAATGGTTATCCTAATAAGTAATTTATTTTAGTAATATTGATTTTTTATCTTTTTTGATTTTGTATCTTTTTGATTGATTATTGCTTTTTCGTTACATCAAAATCTATGGCGCTTGATTGTATTTACTCGGCAGAATCAAGTCAAATAAAACAACCAGGGTGTATAAATCGATGATTATTCGGACGCACCGACTGGTTATGAAATGGCATTGATAGCCTCTACTCGTGTCCTAGCCCGTCGGAGAGCTAGATTTGCCTCAATTGTTTGTCTCTTTCCTTCAGCGTTTTTCAAAAGCAGCTTCCGAATTTTCAAGACAGTTTGCTGAGCCTTCTTGTGGATCAATGTCACCACTGTTCTCTGCACAATTTACCTAAAACAGTGATCTCATTATTACCTATTCTAGCAAAACCACCCATCAAAAGCCATCGTTAGCCAATGCGTTAAGGCGTATCTCAAAATACCTATATCTAACTGCTGTGGGCAATAGGAGCGGTGATTTGTAATACGCCAAATTTGTCCCACTTATTATAGAATAACATGATTCTTTCACTATCTGAATCCCAAACGATTCGATTAGGGGTCAGTACACAAGATTTTAAGGTCATTACTTCGAATTGTCTTCCGTTTCTAAATTAATAGCCTTCGCCGTAAGCTTCATCATGTTACCAACCAAATAAAAGGCCTGTTCAGGAAGACCATCAAATTCTCCGGAAAGGATTAATTTTAAAGCCTCTAATTGTTTCGCTAAACCAACATATTTTTCCCGAAGAACCCGTAAATACTCCTGCTACGAAAAAGGTTGTTATAGGAAACGCTCTATTTTTCGCGCTCTTGCTACAGTTAACCGATCTTCTTCGGATAATTCGTCCAATCCAAGAATGGCTATAATATCTTGAAGTATTTTGTAACGTTGTAAAGTTTCTTAACTTCTTGATGCAGTGTCATAATGGTCGTCCACCAGACGATCCGGGGTTGTAGCAGTATTGACGTTGAATCTAAAGGATCCATGCTGGATAGATACCTTTGGCGGCTAATCCTCTTGAAAGTACGGTAGTACATCTAAATGTGGCAAATGTCGTAGCAGGAGCAGGGTCGGTCAAATCATCTGCAAGTACATAAACAGCTTGAATAGAAGTTATGGACCCTTCTTTAGTAGAAGTAATTCTTTCTTGTAAAGAACCCATTTCGGTACTAAGGGTAGGTTGATAACCCACAGCGGAAGGCATTCTACCCAACAAGGCGGATACTTCAGATCCTGCTTGAACAAAACGGAAGATTGTCAATAAATAAAGTAGTCCTTGTTCATTAACAACTCGAAATATCCGCCATAGTTAGGGCAGTCAAACCAACTCTCATACGAGCTCCCGCGTTTCCATCAATCTGACCGTCAACTAGAGCCACTTTTGAATCTGAAGATCTTTTTTTCATTAATTACTCCAATTCTTTCATTTCCATGTAAAGATCATATCCTTCACGATCCGTTTCACAACATCCGCCAAATACAGATACTCTCCGTGACTTTGGCAAATATTGTTAATCAATCCTAATGAGTACTGTTTTGACCCACGCCACTCCCCAAACATCCAATTTTTCCTCCACGGCGATAAGGGGCTAAATAGATCTACTACTTTTAATTCCGATTCAAAAATGGATAAATTTGGTATCTAACTGTATAAAGGCAAGCGCCGATCCTATGAAATAGGAATGTTGTGCTTTGATCTACAGGACCAAGTTATCAACAGGCTCGCCAAGCACGTTAAAAATTCGCCCGAGAGCGCTCCACCGACCTGGAACACTTAACGGAGCTCCGCGTATTAATTACGTCCAATCCTCTCGTTAGACCGTCTGTAGCACTCATAGCTACGGCCCTAACTCGATTGTTTCCTAATAATTGCTGGACCTCACAAGTCACATTAATTGGTTCACCATTGAATATCTCGTCCTTAACTAAACCGACAGCGGTTTAATAAATATAGGCATTTTGCCTGGCGGAAAAGCTACATTCTATACCAGGACGCAATGATTTGGGAGACACGCCCCAGGTTCTTTTGCGTGGCAACCCCAGAACTAGCAGGATTCATTCTGATAATATAATAATAAAGTAAAAAAATATCTAAATTTTTGCAAAAACTATCGCATTCAAAATAAATGTCCGATGGCAAGTTTTGATCGGTTAATTCAAAAGAAATGGAGTATAGCACACGGTTTTGTAGTACATCCAACCGAATCCAATTTCATTTTTTAACCTATTCAATTTCAATTCAGTGAATTTTCCAAGTTTCAACCAACCCTTTTCAAATATCCAATAGAGAATCTTGAGCAAATCTTTCATTTGTCATCATTAAGACAATCCGATCAATATTATCTAAAATCCGATCCTGAACTCTATTTACGATTCAGTATTTCTAAATCATGAGCATCTTCTTAATTTCTATTGATTTTTTACGTCTAGCCTATTGATCATTTTTTTTTTTTTTACCTTTTTCATAGAAAATTCCCCATTATTACACATATAGTATTTACATATACAACCTTATATCACTTAACAACATATCTCACTATCAATAGGATTTTAGTAGTATTTGGGCGATTTTAGGTATTTCTATTAAAAAAAGTAAGAAATTGGGTTGCGCCTATTATGAAAGAGTATACAATAATGATGTATTTGCCGAATCAAATACCATGGTCTAATCATCAAGCAGTCTGATTAGTTGATAATTTTACTATTAGTTGGGAATTTTGTGAAAGGTTCCTGTAAAAAGTTTCATTAACGCCTAATTCATGTCCGAGTTAGACCTTGTTGTTGTGAGAATTCTTATTCAAGAGTTTGAAGGGAGGGATTTTTATGTCACCAACAAACATGAGACTAAAGCAAGTGTTGATCAAAGCTGGGGATCAAAAGATAATAAATTGACTTATTTTATACACCTGAGTATGAACCAGGATACTGATATCTTGGCAGCATTTTTCGAGTAAATCCTCAACCTGGAGTTCCGCCTGAAGAAATCAGGGGCCAGTAAGCTCCGAATCTTCCTACATGTACATGGACAACAGTGTGGACCGAATGGACTTACGAGGCCTTGGATTTTTCGGTTACAAAGTGCGCCCTGCTATGGAATTGAGCCTGTTCTTGGATGAAGAGAATCAATAAATTGCTTATGTACTTACCCCATTAGGACCTTTTTGAATAAGGATCTGTTACTAACATGTTAACTTCCGATAGTCGGTAACGTATTTGTGTTTCAAAGCCCAGCGATGCTCTACGTCAGGAAAGATTTGCGAATTCCTACTGCGTATGTTAAAACTTTCCAAGGTCCCCACACGTATCCAGAGCTGAAAGAGATAAATTGAACAAGTATGGTCGTCCGCTTTGGGATGTACCTATTAAACCCTAAAATGTGTGGTTAACCGCTCAAAACTACGGTAGAGCTGTTTATGATGTACCTTCGTGGTGCCTGATTTTACTAAAGATGATGAGAACGTGAACTCCCAACCATTTATGTGTTGGAGAGACCGTTTCTTATTTTGTGCCGAAGCTATTTATAAATCACAAGCTGAAACAGGTGAAATCAAAGGGCATTACTTGAATGCTACTGCGGGTACATGCGAAGAAATGATGAAAAGGGCTATATTTGCCAGAGAATTGGGAGTTCCTATTGTAATGCATGACTACCTAACAGGGGGATTCACTGCAAATACTATTGCTCATTATTGCCGAGATAATGGCACTTCTTCACATCCACCGCGCAATCATGCAGTTATTTGATAGACAGAAGAACCATTTGTATACACTTCCGTTAACTATCTAAAGCGTTTACGTATGTCTGTTGAGATCATATCCATGCCGGTACCGTAGTAGGTAAACATGAAGGGGAAAGAGAGATCACTTTGGGCTGTTGATTGATTTTACTACGTGATGATTTTATTGAAACAGTAAAGAAGTCGCGGTATTATATTTCACCAAGGATTGGTGTGTCTCACCAGGTGTCTGCCGGTAGCTTCGGGCGGTATTCACGTTTTGAGCATATGCCTGCTCTGACCGAGATCTTTTGGGGATGATTCGATCTACATTCGGTGGCGGAACTTTAGGCCACCCTTGGGGAAATGCACCTGGTGCCGTAGCTAACCGAGTAGCTCTAGAAGCATGTGTACAAGCTCGTAATGAGGGACGCGATCTTGCTACCGAGGGTAATGAAATTATCCGCGAAGCTACCAAATGGAGTCCTGAACTAGCTGCTGCTTGTGAAGTATGGAAGGAGATCAAATTTGAATTCCAGGCAATGGATACTTGGATGGGATAAAGATAAGGATATAAAGAGATATGTTTCGTTCTCTTAATTGAATTTCAATAAAAACTCGGCCCAATCTTTTACTAAAAAGATTGATCCGAATTTCAACATGCGATATAGTTTTAGATAGATCCTTGAAATAGAAAATAAGCACATAAAAACTCGAATAACTAAACAACACAAATCTTTTCTTTTTTTTGTTTGGATCCACAATTAAATCCTAAGGATCCATTAGATTGGGATATTCTTTTAGATCCTGTAGTTTCCCTGGATCGAGACATGTATCACAACTCTTTCTACCCATCCTGTATATTGTCCTTTTTGTTCCATATTGTAATAGTTGTAATAGAAACTGAACTTATTGTTAGACGAGATTTTACGAAAAAAAATTTCAATACTCACACTCCTTATTAGTTAATAATCCTAGTGATTGTATTTATATGTTTATTCTGAAGAAAAATACGATATTGCAAATATAAAATCAATTCTTTTCGTCGAATGACTATTCATCTATTGTATTTTTATGCAATATGGAGCAAGAAAACTCCTATTAAAAGATGGTGGTTCAATTCGATGCTATTTAAGAAGGAGTTTCGAACACAGATGCAGGCTAAGTAAAACACGGGCAGTCTTGGTCCTATTGCAAGTGCCGTGTGAAATAAGATCCGAGTATAAAATGATTACGGATTAAAAACATTCAGAGTTGCGGTGTCATGACAATTACATATAATTTTGATCCGTTTTTTGGCGGTCAAGGACATTCGTAATTTCATCTCTGAATATAACTTTTTTAGTTTAAAGATAGTAATGGGGACAGTTATTCTTATCTATTATAAGTGAAAATCATATTTTTGAGATTGGACAATGATCGGTCCTTTTTGTAGTGAAACATAAAATTCTTTATATAGAAATTCTAGTTATCGGAATAATGGATCTAAGAGTAAGAATCCCCACCAGGACATAACATGGGATGATACTCAGTATACTGGAATAATCAGCATTAATAGTTGCTTGACAGTTATCTTCATCTCAAATCTGTATTGATAGTTACATTGAAAATGGTAGTGACACATTCCAGTAACACTTACATTTCTATTTCCATTGTAGTAAAGGGAAATAGAACTCAAAACCGGGATGCCAGAATGAGTGACAAACAATACGAGAAAGTTCTACCGATCTGGATGTAAATCAAAAATCAGGCATTTGTTGGGTTCAATGCGAAAATTGTTTATGGATTAAATTATAAGAAATTGTTTAAAATCAAAATGAAATCTTTGTGAACAATTTGGATTATCATTTTGAAAATGAGTAGTTCTGATAGAATCGAACTTTTGATTGATTCGGGCACTTGGGAGCCTATGGATGAAGACATGGTCTCTCTGGATCCCATTCAATTTCATTCGGAGGAGGAGCCTTATAAAAATCGTATCGATTCTTATCAAAAAAAGACAGGATTAACCGAGGCTGTTCAAACAGGTATAGGGCAATTAAACGGTATTAACGTAGCAATTGGGGTTATGGATTTTCAGTTTATGGGGGGTAGTATGGGATCCGTAGTTGGGGAGAAAATTACCCGTTTGATTGAATACGCCACTAAAGAATTTCTACCTCTTATTATAGTGTGTGCTTCCGGAGGGGCACGCATGCAAGAAGGAAGTTTGAGCTTGATGCAAATGGCTAAAATATCTGCTGCTTTATATGATTATCAATCAAATAAAAAGTTATTCTATGTACCAATCCTTACATCTCCTACTACCGGCGGGGTGACAGCTAGTTTTGGTATGTTGGGGGATATCATTATTGCCGAACCCCATGCCTACATTGCCTTTGCGGGTAAAAGAGTAATTGAACAAACATTAAATAAAACAGTACCCGAAGGTTCACAAGCGGCTGAGTATTTATTCCAGAAGGGCTTATTCGATCTAATCGTACCACGTAATCCTTTAAAAAGCGTTCTGAGTGAATTATTTCAACTCCACACTTTCTTTCCTTTGAATCAAAATTAGAACATAAAGTTGAATTATTTTGAGCAAACAAGTAATTAGTTTATCGGAATAATAGCATTTTTTATCTTTCTATACCTTACGATAATCCTATTTTGACTAAGAATCCCTGCTGGATGGGATTCTAACAAACCCTTTAATATAAATAGATCTAATCTAACTAATTCTAAAACTAAATAAATAGAATCTAATTCATTTTTAAGAAACTTTTTGCTAAATTGGAAGACAAGAGAAAAAAATGAATCAAATCATATCTCATCCATATCCTTTCAAATCTTTCATGTAGAGGGATGAAAAACTACATTATATACTCATTTAGAATTAGAATAGATTAGAGAGATATTAAGTAATAATAATCCCAATTTAGAATTATCAAATTATACTTATAATAAGATATAAGATAAGATATCTTTATATATAATAAGATTTATCTTTATATTCTATAAATATAAAATCTAAATAATAATAACAGGTACAAATAGTAAAGCGAGGTACCCATTCTATGACAACTCTTAACTTTCCCTCTGTTTTGGTCCCTTTAGTAGGCCTAGTATTTCCGGCAATCGCAATGGCTTCTTTATTTCTTCATGTTCAAAAAAACAAGATTGTTTAGAGCCGAGGGCACAAAATCTCATTTTTAAACTGACGCTTGTATCATAACACAGATATCCTTTTAGCAAAATATGGTATAAGCGTCTTCCGACGAAAATCTCCCAAAATGCTATATTCTAGCTATTTTCAAACAGACCCGAATTGGCGGACGGCTGAATTGTAAAGTTGGTCTATCTATATGCATGTGGCTATCTTTAGTGAGATCATACGAAGGGTATGTTATTAGTTTAGATCTAACCAATTTAATGAATTACTCCTAAAGGTTCACATCAAACTATTGCTAGTTGATGCGAGTTACTTCGGAAACAAAAGGACTAAAGTCAAATTCATTTGGGGTATTCTCTCAATTAAAAAAAAAAAAAAAGCAACTGGATCAAGTATGAGTTGTCGATCAGAACATATATGGATAGAACCTATAACAGGGGCTCGAAAAACAAGTAATTTCTGCTGGGCTGTTATCCTTTTTTTAGGTTCATTAGGATTCTTGTTGGTTGGAACCTCGAGTTATCTTGGTAGAAATCTGATATCTTTATTTCCGTCTCAGGAAATCGTTTTTTTTCCACAAGGAATTGTGATGTCTTTCTATGGGATCGCGGGTCTTTTTATTAGCTCTTATTTGTGGTGCACAATTTCGTGGAATGTAGGTAGTGGTTATGATCGATTTGATAGAAAAGACGGAATAGTGTGTATTTTTCGTTGGGGATTTCCTGGAAAAAATCGTCGGGTCTTCCTCCAATTTCTTATAAAAGATATTCAGTCCGTCAGAATAGAAGTTAAAGAGGGTATTTATGCGCGTCGTGTCCTTTATATGGATATCAAAGGCCAGGGAGCCATTCCATTGACGCGTACTGATGAGAATTTGACTCCACGGGAAATGGAACAAAAAGCTGCTGAATTGGCCTATTTCTTGCGTGTACCAATCGAAGTATTTTAAGAAATGAGCCTACAAATGCATGCTTTCTCAGCAGGAGGGCAAAAACGCAAGAATCCTCTTTTTCTATAACATAACTTAATTGAAATTTATTCAGAACATCCCTTCGAGTCAAAGCAGACATATATGGAAAAAAAAAAAGAGTGAATAGATTATAGATTCGATAACTTGTAATAGAACTGATGCGTGAGAGAAATATTAGATTACATAAAGTCGACGAATTCATTAACAATTCACAGATGAAAAAATGGCAAAAAAGAAAGCATTAACTCCTCTTTTCTATCTTGCATCTATAGTATTTTTGCCTTGGTGGATTTCGCTCTCATTTCAAAAAAGTCTGGAATCATGGATTCAAAATTGGTGGAATACTAGGCAATCCGAAACTTTTTTGAATGATATTGAAGAAAATAGTATTCTAGAAAAATTCAAAGAATTAAAGGAACTCCTCCTCTTAGAGGAAATGATCAAGGAATACTCGGAGACACATCTACAAAACCTTCGTATAGGAATTCACAAAGAAACAATCCAATTAATCAAGATACACAATGAGGGTCGTATTCATACGATTTTGCACTTCTCGACAAATATAATCTGTTTCGTTATTCTAAGTGGTTATTCTATTTTGGGTAATAAAGAACTTGTTATTCTTAACTCTTGGGCTCAGGAATTCCTATATAACTTAAGTGACACAATAAAAGCTTTTTCTCTTCTTTTATTAACTGATTTATGTATCGGATTTCATTCGCCCCATGGTTGGGAACTGCTGATTGGCTTTGTCTACAAGGATTTTGGATTTGTTCATAATGATCAAATTATATCTGGCCTTGTTTCCACTTTTCCAGTCATTCTAGATACAATTTTAAAATATTGGATTTTCCGTTATTTAAATCGCGTATCTCCGTCACTTGTAGTGATTTATCATTCAATGAATGACTGAAAAATTATCTACCTAATCCAATTATAATGTTTTTTATTACTTTGCAGTTGTACATAAGCAAAGCATTGAAAAAAACTTTATATTTCTACCCATCCCGGAGATTCATCCTATATTCCTATATATTAATCCAGTCAAATTATTATTATTCCAGTAAATAACAGAATCGTGGATAGGAAACTCCATTAGTGACCTACCCCAATTTATTGTAGAAATTTTCGGGATCAATGGTTGGACCATGCAAACTAGAAATACTTTTTCTTGGATAAAGGAACAGATTACTCGATCTATTTCCATATCGCTCATGATATATATCATAACTCGTACATCCATTTCAAATGCATATCCCATTTTTGCACAGCAGGGTTATGAAAATCCACGAGAAGCCACTGGACGTATTGTATGCGCCAATTGCCATTTAGCTAATAAACCAGTGGATATTGAGGTTCCGCAAGCGGTACTTCCCGATACTGTATTTGAAGCAGTTGTTCGAATTCCCTATGATATGCAACTGAAACAAGTTCTTGCTAATGGTAAAAAGGGGGGTTTGAATGTAGGGGCTGTTCTTATTTTACCAGAGGGTTTTGAATTAGCCCCTCCCGATCGTATTTCCCCCGAGATAAAAGAAAAGATGGGCAATCTGTCTTTTCAGAGTTATCGCCCCAATCAAAAAAATATTCTTGTCATAGGCCCTGTTCCTGGTCAGAAATATAGTGAAATCACCTTTCCTATTCTTTCCCCGGACCCCGCTACTAAGAAAGACACTTACTTCTTAAAATATCCTATATACGTAGGCGGAAACAGAGGAAGGGGCCAAATTTATCCTGACGGGAGCAAGAGTAACAATACAGTTTATAATGCTACAACATCAGGTATAGTAAGCAAAATCCTACGAAAAGAAAAGGGGGGATACGAAATAACCATAGCGGATGCATCCGATGGACGTCAAGTGGTTGATATTATCCCTCCGGGGCCAGAACTTCTTGTTTCAGAAGGTGAATCTATCAAATTGGATCAACCGTTGACAAGTAATCCTAATGTGGGCGGATTTGGTCAGGGAGATGCAGAAATAGTACTTCAAGATCCATTACGTGTACAAGGTCTTTTGTTCTTCTTCGCATCTGTTATTTTGGCACAAATCTTTTTGGTTCTTAAAAAGAAACAGTTCGAGAAGGTTCAATTGTCCGAAATGAATTTCTAGACTGGCGTATTTATCGACATCAAGTTTGTAAAAAGAACTTTTTTATCAATTATCTATGATAAAAAATGAAATTATAAAAAGAATTTTGTTCTTTTAGACTATTTTTCTACGAGATGCCGGGAATTCCTTGTACGACATTCCTAGACATAGTATATAGAAAGACTATTTGACTTGACCTCCTTCTTCTTCTTTTTTCAAATTTGGGCGATGCTATTATGTTGCTATTGTCAGATTGAAATGTAAAAATGCATTTGAGTCTAATACATTTCACTTTGGCTAGATCCTATCCAAAAGTAAACGGGAAATAGAACGTATAAATATAAACGAAGGGAGCAAATATTTCTGGGAGGGTTTATTCGTCTTCCTAGTCTTCGACACAAGAAAAGGGGTGTGAAAAATCCTTTTCTTGTGTCGAAATAATAATGATTCCTTATACTGTTCGTCAAACATTCCTAGTGTTAGTTTATGTTTTTTACAGATGTCTCGGAACGTTTTTTTAGAGTTATTACGTATTTTATTAATTATTATATTCTAAATTTTATTCTATTAGAATAATTCATAATTACGTATACTATAAAAAGTGGTGGACAAACAAAAACAAAACGCAGCCTACTAGCTAATCATGGCCTAAAAACCAAACGTGCCCCAAACTAATCCAAAAGGCCCAACAACAAAATTTTTAGTGCAAGCTTAACTAATTTTGCAAACACGTAACTTCAATAAGCTAAACAAACTAACTTAACTAAACCGAATAAGCCAGAACAACCAAAAACCACACGAAAAACTTATTCGAATAAGCACTAAGATCGAGATTAAGCTAGATATAAACTGATTAAGCTAAAACAAGGATTTCAAAAGCTTAACTAGATAACAAGCAACCACAATTTTTATCAAATAAGCTCGGACCAAACTAATAAGCTATGACAATAAAACTATGTTAGAAACAAGCACGCGAGTAAAACTTAAAAGTGAATAAGCTATTTTGATAACTAACATAAGAAATAAGATCAATAAACACCCGAATGGGCTAAAAGAGAGAATACCTAGAATAATTAGTCTAGATTATTTTAGTTGTCTCTCGTTTATTATTTGAAGAAATAATTGGAAAAACTAAAATCAGCAAGTACAAAAATAGTAATAACCCCCAGTAAGAGGCTGCGTCACGAGCTAGATTCAACCACTTTGTTCGTTTGCGGTTTGATTGTGTCATAGCTCATATAATTCGGATTAGGTTTTATCGTTGTATGAACTGCATTGCCTGAATATTGATCCCCCCAAAAAAAGCAACGGTAGGTACAGCTAGGCTCACGTGACGACAGCCTCACATATTCGGCACTGTAAAAATTGGATAGTGCGATCTCGCATGGTCTTGAGGCTCACTACTCGACAAGATCGCGACGCAAACGCGCGTCGAGTTTGTTCACAAAGAATCATCAAAACGGCCGTGTGATCTAATGGAAATTCCTTGTCCGGTTCTCATGTGAAATGTAGACTCGTTTGGCCGGGGCTTCTCAAACAAATAGTAAGCTAAACCAGTGCCTGACGAATAACCACCCGCACAGGATAGGGCGAAGAGCACGTATAGCGCTTAGCTAGCCGTCGCAATGGTCCTAGCAGAAATTAACGCAGTCACTGGTAATAATTATAGCAAAGTAGTTCTCACTGTGCTTCCGACCATGCTGAGCTCCACCATATTCCTATGTACAGTCAAATAGAGGGACGATTCCGTAAAAGATTGGTTCCGTAATGTAAATTCACTGAAAATATCTTTGTGAGATCGTCAATATTGTACCGGAGGGCGCCTTCTTTAGAGTATACCGATCAGTATTGATATCTTGCTTCTGACACAGCAACGCCGACACTTTCAATCAGTATATGGAAAAAGGTGCTAAATAATTGATTTATTCTTTTACTTGTTTGTTGATGTAAAATACTGTCCATTCAATAGAAAATTATTTTATTTAAAAGATCTACTTCTCGCCATTATGGTTTAGTGTCTCTGGAGAACCGAGGATCAGGGAAAATCTGATAAGGGTAGTTTCTAAATAATTCATGAAAATATATTAGGATATTCCCACCAATTGTAAGTAGAAGTGAGAGAATAAAAATATTTTTTGATCATGTTGTTAGAAAAGCTTTTTTTGTTGGAATACTCTTTTTTCTTTTAGGAATTGGTTAGTTGTCAGTAACAAGTAAGACTAGATAAATTTTATTAGGGATAAACGAAAAAGAAGAAATAGATTGGATCACTAATGCATGCGATTGTTGTAATAGATCCGAAATCTGAAGAGTTCTCTTCCTTGACCTACCTAATCAAGTGCATTTTACGCGAGTGACACCTATTTCTCGGATCTCTAATTAGTTTAAACTAAAGTTAAAAAGTTTTATAAGATTACTGTTCGCTCTAAAATAAAAAATAGATTCGATACAAAAAAGATAAAAAAAAAAGAGGAATCTCATTTTCTAATTTTTTTTTCATAATCATTATCATTCGAATATGTCACCTTTGCAACCCAATTCTTACTTTTTTTTATAGAAATTCCTAAAAATCGCCCAAATACTACTAAAATCCCTCTTGATAGTGAGATATGTTGTAAGTGATATAGGTTGTATATGTAAATACTATATGTGAAAAATGGGGAATTTTTCTATGAAAAGGTAAAAAAAAAAAAAAATAACAATAGGCTAGACGTAAATAAATAGAAATAAGAAAGAAGCTCATGATTTAGAAATACTGAATCGTCGTTAAAATAGAGTTCAGGTTCGTATTCCATAGAATAATGTAGATCGGATTGTCTATAATGATAGACAATGAAAGATTTGCTAGATTCTTATTGATATTTTTGAAAATGGGTTCGGTTGAACTTGAAAATTTCACTGATTGAAATGAATAGGTAAACAATGAAAATTGATTTCGGTTGGATGTACTACCAAACCGTGTGCTAAATCCCTTATTATTGAAATTAAACCGATCAACTTGCCATCGGACATTTATTTTGAATGCGATAGTTTTTGCAAAAATTAGATATTTTTTTACTTTATTATTATATTATCAGAATGAATCCTGCTAGTTCTGGGGTTGCCACGCAAAAGAACCTGGGGCGTGTCTCCCAAATCATTGGTCCGGTACTAGATGTAGCTTTTCCGCCAGGCAAAATGCCTAATATTTATAACGCTGTTGGTAGTTAAGGGCGAGATATCAATGGTTGAACCAATTAATGTGACTTGTGAGGTCAGCAATTATTAAGGAAACAACGAGTTAGGGCCGTAGCTTGGAGTGCTACAGACGGTCTAACGAGGAGGAATGGACGTATTAATACGGGAGCTCCATTAAGTGTTCCGGTCGGTGGAGCAGGGGGGGAGCGACTCTCGGGCGAATTTTTAACGTGCTTGGCGAGCCTGTTGATAACTTAGGTCCTGTAGATCAAAGCACAACATTTCCTATTCATAGATCGGCGCCTGCCTTTATACAGTTAGATACAAAATTATCCATTTTTGAAACCGGAATTAAAGTAGTAGATCTTTTAGCCCCTTATCGCCGTGGAGGAAAAATTGGACTGTTTGGGGGAGCTGGCGTGGGTAAAACAGTACTCATTATGGAATTGTATTTAACAAATATTGCAAAGCTCACGGAGGCGTATCTGTTTTGGCGGAAGTTGGTTGACGGACTCTTGAAGAAATGATCTTTACATGGAAATGAAAGAATCTGGAGTAATAATGAAAAAAAGATTATCAGAATCAAAAGTAGGCTCTAGTTTACGGCAGATGATGAACGCGGGAGCTCGTACTGAGAGTTGGTTTGATGCCATTAATATGGCGGATTACTTTACGAGGATGTTAATGAACAAGAAGTTACTTTTAATATATTGACAATATCTTCCGTTTTGTTCAAGCGGACTGAAGATCAGCCTTGTTGGGGTAGACTGCCTTCCGCTGTGGGTTATCAACCTAACCTTAGTACCGAAATGGTTCTTTACAAGAAAAGAATTCTTCTACTAAAGGAGGTCCATTAACTTCTTTTCAAGCTGTTTATGTACCTGCAGATAGATTTGTCCGTCCATGCTCTGCTACGACATTTGCACATTTTAGATGCTACTTAACCGTACTTTCAAGAGGATTAGCGCCAAAGGTATTATCCCGCAGTAGATCCTTTAGATTCACAATCGTCAACTATGCTACAACCCCCGGATCCAGTTTGGTGACGAACATGTATTGGACACTGCACAGATGATTAGCTAACTTTTTACAACGTTACAAAAGAACTTAAAGATATTATAGCCTCATTCTTGGATTGGACGAATTATCCGATGAGAATCCGGTTAACTGTAGCAAGAGCCTGGGCGAAAAATAGAGCGTTTCATCACACATTTATTTTTCGTTAGCAGAAGTATTTTCGGGTTTCCGGGGATTTTATGTTGGTTTAGAAGATACAATTAGAGGCATTTAAATTAATCACTTTTAAGGCAGTTTAGATAGGTCTTCCCTGAAAAACAGACCATTTTATTTGGTAGGTAACATCGATGAAAGCTACGGGGCGAAGCATTATTACTTAGAAACGGGAGCAATTCGAGAACATGACCTTTATATACTTTGTGTTACTGACACCTAATCGAATCGTGTGGGTTAAGCAACATGTGAATGTAATCCATCTGTATCCTACTAATAGTAGGACAAATGGACCGTATTACCAAATCACGCTCCTATTGCCACAGCGTAGCTATAGGTATTTTGAGGAATACGCCTTAAACGACAATGGTCTACGATGGACTTTTGTGGGTGGTTTTGCTAGAATAGGTAATAATGAGATCCACTGTTTTAGTAATTATGACAGAGAAAAGTGGTGACATTGATCACAAGAAGCTCAGAAAACTCTTGAAATGCGGAAGCTGATTTGAGAAAAGCTGAAGGGAATAGAGACAAACAATTGAGCACAAATCTAGATCATCCGACGGGCTAGGACACGTGTGAGGCTATCAATGCCATTCATAAACCAGTCGGTGCGTGAATATTCATCTATTTATATCCTGGTTGTTATATTGACTTGATTCTGCGAGTAAAATACAATCAAGCGCATCAGATTTTGATGTAACGAAAAAAGAAATATCAATCAAAAAAAGAATACAAAGAGCTAAAAAGATTACAAAATCAATATTACTAAAATAAATTAATCTTATTAGATTCCATTGACCGGTGGTATTAATATGTTTTCTACCTACTATTGGATTTGAACCAATTGACTACCGCCGTATGAAAGACGATATCTAAACCGAGGAGTTAAGTAGGTATTTATCTTCACAAAGAACCAAAAAAGGGACTCATCCCATCGATGGATGATAATTATCATATTATTAGATAGCATTAACGTTTCAATATGATCGTGGTTCATGGAATAGTTCATCCTTGAAGAAAAATTCATCTTGACAATAAATTATCTTCATTGATAAATATGTCATTACAAGCAGTAGGGCTGTAGCTCAGTTGGTTTAGAGCACCTCGTTACACGCGCGCCGTTGTTTTCAGGGGTGTGCATCATGCAATCAAAAAATTGATCTTATTGAGAATCGATGTCTTCTCCCTAACTTTGAGGGAGAGGAGAAAAATAGGCTTGACAAGATTCGGTCAATTTAGTGCTAATTAAGTGCCAAACAGTCCCCCATCATTGATTTGATATATTGATAAGGTGAATACCCAGTCTATTCAATGCTAGGCTGAGTATCAGGGCCTCAAAAAAATATCTTTTCGTCCTATGAACTTTAAGGTGTATGAAGTTTCATATTTGATTTTTAAGTAGAGCGATAGAGACTTCATTTCACTTAGGTTAATCTAGGCCAGAGGCAGACCTACGTCAAGATAATCCCCCCTTGAAAAACTTTGGTAGTGTTCCTGAATCTGAATCCACATAATGACTCAGAGCACATGGAGCCATCTCCTTATTTTTCTGTCAAAAATAAAAATGGCGGACTAGCTGATATTTCTATCAGTTAATGAAAGAGCCCAATGCACAAAAAATGCATGTTGGGTCTTTGAAACAGTTCATATCATTTTGATAATAATAAGTTTGATCTGTTTTACCGAGAAGGTCTACGGTTCGAGCCCGTATAGCCCTAAAGCCTTATAATATTATTCAAAAATAAAAAAATGGATCCTTTTTTATTTGAATTTCCTCGTTATTTTTTTAACTGACTGATTGCTTCATCAAAAGACAATCAGTCCTATAAGCCCATCCATGGGAATCGTTTAAAGTAGAATATCAAAGCAAAAACAAATTTCATTTCAATGGACCCAATTTATCTTTTCCAGTTGTGGATAAGCAAACCAACTTTTCTTCATTACTCTTCGTAGGAAAATGCATATGGAATTTTCCTCTTTTCTTGTCCGAAATCAACGAGTTAATTATACTACCCTTCTTTGGTTTGGTATATCCAATTCGAGTGAATTTTGTATCATGACACGAGTCTGGTTAAAAACTCCAACTAACCCAACCCCAATCAAATCTAATAGTAATTTACGCAGGTATTGTGCGGTAGTTGTGCACAAGATAAAGCTTTAAAAACCAATTTGCTTATTTCAGTTTCATTGTAAACATTGTCAACAACGTAAAAGGGGCTTTCCTTCGTATATCTTACTTAGACCTAGTCTTCTCTTTTCTTTCGATAGAAAATCCTCCATCGAGATTGGATTCTAATATAAATAAAAGGAATATACCAATTCTATACTATAAATCAATCTTGACTTGATATTGAAATTCCTAGACATTTTATTACTTGTTCTATTCTAAACCACTAAAAAAAGAGACAAATGGACATATTCATAAAAAATTTAAATAAATAAATAAAGATAATAAAATAGAAAAGATAATACAAATCGATGTCAATTTTGACCAATTCCTAATAACTTAACTATAACTAATAATAAATAGAATTCAAACAAAAATTAGAAAAAAAAAAGAAAAACGAAACGAGAATTCTATTTGGAATCCCTTTTCTTTAGAGAGAATCCTCGGTAAGATTGAGATGAAAACAAGAGAATTTGCATAAGAGCAATAGTTAGTTTTAACTATAAAGTAAAAATAAATAAAAAAAAAATAGGATTCTAATCGATGAATCTTGAAAGGAAACTAGATGGTTCGATCAAAAGCAATTCTTACTTTAACTAAACAGTTATGAACGACTTAACAATTTCAAGTAGAATTGACTAATCCGGTATATTTTCCATGTTCATAGGAGTTCATCTATGTTTCTGCTTTACGAATATGATATTTTTTGGGCATTTCTCATAATATCAAGTCTTATTCCTATTTTGGTATTTTTCATTTCGGGATTTTTAGCTCCGAGTAGCAAAGGACCGGAGAAACTTTCTAGTTATGAATCGGGTATAGAACCAATAGGCGACGCTTGGTTACAATTTAGAATCCGCTATTATATGTTTGCTCTAGTTTTTGTTGTTTTTGATGTTGAAACAGTTTTTCTTTATCCATGGGCAATGAGTTTCGATGTATTAGGTGTATCTGTATTTGTAGAAGCTTTAATTTTCGTGCTTATTTTAATTATTGGTTTAGTTTATGCATGGCGAAAGGGGGCATTAGAATGGTCTTAGCTCCTGAATATTCAGACAATAAAAAGAAAAAAGGAAAAAATTTGAGATAGTTATGAATTCCATTGAGTTTCCCTTATTTCATCGAACAACCCAAAATTCAGTTATTTCAACTACATTAAATGATCTTTCAAATTGGTCAAGACTCTCTAGTTTATGGCCACTTCTCTATGGTACCAGTTGTTGCTTCATTGAATTTGCTTCACTAATAGGCTCACGATTCGACTTTGATCGTTATGGACTAGTACCAAGATCGAGTCCTAGACAAGCGGACCTTATTTTAACAGCCGGAACAGTAACAATGAAAATGGCCCCCTCCTTAGTGAGATTATACGAGCAAATGCCTGAACCAAAATATGTTATTGCTATGGGAGCATGTACAATTACAGGGGGGATGTTCAGTACCGATTCTTATAGTACTGTTCGTGGAGTCGATAAGCTAATTCCTGTGGATGTGTATTTGCCGGGCTGTCCACCCAAACCAGAAGCAATTATAGATGCTATAACAAAACTTCGTAAGAAAATATCTCGAGAAATCTATCCAGATAGAATTCTGTCTCAGCGAGAGAATCGGTGTTTTACTACCAATCACAAGTTTAAGGTTGGGCATAGTATTCATACTGGAAATTATGATCAAGGATTCCTTTATCAACCGCCAGCTACCTCAGAAATTCCTCCTGAAACATTTTTCAAATACAAAAGTTCAGTATCTTCCCACGAATTAGTAAATTAAACAGGATCCTTTGCACAGAATAAAAAGTCGCGGCTCAATCTTCAGAAATTTCATCGTAAATCTGAAATACTTATACAAAAAAATGCGGGAGAGAGAAAAAAGATGCAGGGTAATTTGTCTGCTTGGCTAGTTAAGCATGGGCTAATTCATAGATCTTTGGGCTTTGATTACCAAGGAATAGAGACTTTACAAATAAAACCCGGGGATTGGCATTCCATTGCTGTCATTTTATATGTATATGGTTACAATTATCTCCGCTCCCAATGTGCCTATGATGTAGCACCAGGCGGACTATTAGCTAGTGTGTATCATCTTACTAGAATAGAGTATGGTGTGGATCAACCAGAAGAGGTATGCATAAAAGTATTTGCCCCGAGGAGGGATCCTAGAATTCCGTCTGTTTTCTGGGTTTGGAAAAGCGTGGATTTTCAAGAACGGGAATCTTATGATATGTTGGGAATCTACTATGATAATCATCAACTTTTGAAACGTATCTTAATGCCTGAAACTGACTTAGTAGTAACTAAATAAAAGAACTTCTAGCTACTGATATTTGGATGCCTTGAAATTAAAAAATATATGTTTTGTGGTAACTAATAAATTGGAGGTTCAAAGGGATTGAGATCTACGTCTTTCTTACCAAACTTTTGTAGTAAACCTCATCTTAGGAGGCACAAAGGGATAGTCATCTGCAAGACATCAGAAAAAAAAATAAATGAGCAATTTTCGGTAAAATTGTTAGTTCATAACATTTGAAGGGCATACAAAATTATACTCTAGCAATGATTTATGTTGCTTTATATCAGATTAAAAACATTAGTCATGAACCTTTCATCCATATACCATCTCTGTAGTTGTTTTCAGCAGAACTACCTTATGCCAACTGGACAGTTTTCTCATGCCCATTGATACGTGTAATGGGTGGATTTTGGAGACAATGGTGAGATAAGTTTACACTTAGTTAGGTATTTGGTGCCATAGTATCTCTATATCTCTGATCTGGATTTTTTCCACTGAACATAATTATAATTTACCCACCCTGTGCTAAACATGGGTGGACGATCTTGCTACCCACTGGCTTTACCATGATAGCATTTTGAAGAGCATTTGATGATTGAGTTTGCAAATTGGTATTTGAATTGACATTTTGATGAAGTTGTTGTAATGGCGAGGGGACACGGGATATTAAGTGTATATGAAGTGAAATTGATTGTGGTTTAAATGAATAACGTTATTCACCAAAAGATTTTACAAATCTTTGATTAAAACCGAGAAAAATCGTATCTTCGCGGATTTTACCAAAATCAAGAAGAAACCGGTGAATGAATAATTTATTAAGTGTTTAAGTTTGTTAGTTGGAATTGATTTGTCCTATTTTAAGTTCTTGGGGTTTATTTGGTGTTTGGAATTGATGTTTTGTATGTTTAGACAATGAAAATAGATTCCCAAATTCGGTTAATCCACCTGATCGGCGCAATCCAGACAAGGAACAGGTTTTCAATGGACAAAAAAACGCCAGTGTCTTTAGTCCAAAACAGCGAGCTGTTTCTTGACAAAACATCAGTTCCAACCCTTTTGAGAAGGATAAAAACACACACCAAGAAAATGAAATTGGACAGATGTCTTCTAGCATAAGACGCAATAAGGTCATTCAATCAAGGCCAAAACGCACATCACAAACGCAACTAACCTGGAGCAAATCGCAAGAGCAAAACGCAACATACAAAGCAAAACTAACCTTAAGCAAAAACGCAAAGGCAAACCACATACAACAAAGCAAAACGTCAACCTGAAGCAAATCGAGCAAGAAGCAAAACGCAAACAACGAAGCAACTCAAAAAAAAGCACTTGATCTTAGCAAAACGCATACTTCTTTTGTAGCAAAACGCAACGAGTCCCATTTGACAATCCAATGAGGCGCCATACTTAAGACTTTGGTTGTCAAATCGCAAACAACTTTTTGACAAAAAAAAATAAAAACCAATGGTTTTACACATAACGCAATAGTACAACAAGAGTCACTTTCACAAGTCGTTTTCACGTGGGTACACTTTCTTGTCTTGTCTACAAAACGCAACAATCAATAATTAAATATGTCTTTACTTACAACAAACTTTTTAGACAAAACGCAACGATTGAAACAACCTCTAATCTACATCTAATCAACCAAATTCGATGAAGAAGCACTACTAAATCACACTAGGCCTTGTTCTAAAAGACCACGAAGTACAAACCTTAACAACTTATCTACGAATAAAGATCACAAAAACCCACGAGTGTTATTTTCTTTGCGTTTTAGTTTCGAACCAAAAAAGACAAACATAAATAGCCACGAAATTTTGCAATTCTAATCTACAAATCAAAACACTCTAAAACAAAACCCCAATAAGATGATAAACACACCCTTCGGCGAGTGGATCACCACATGTTTATCCTGGCGAGTGATACCACATGTTATCCCACTAGTTTAATCCATTACACAACAATAATCTTTACCAATATGCTAGAAAATAAGGAGAAAACTTAGAGAGAGAAAGTAGAGAGAGAAACAAGAGAGGAATATTAGATTAGAGAATTGGTGGATTACAAGTGATAGAAATGTAACCAACACCCTTCACTAAGTGTGGTGAAGGGATATTTATACCCATGCCTTGCTCGGTGGCGTATGGGCTTGTAATCTTGGGCCGGGCTTGGCATAATTTGGGCTTTGAGCCCGAAACACGGACAATATTAGATTACAATCCAAGCCCGTTGAACCCGACTAGCCTATTACAATACAAGACCAAGTTTGACTTTCTAAGACCGATAACATTCTTGTTTGACTTAATATAATTAAGGCTAACAATTTTGCCCCTAGAATCACTGATTTTCATTAAGTAGCGACAAGGTTAAAAGGTTCTTAAGTTACATACCTGAAACTACCATTCTTTTTATTATTTCAAAAATAGCCAGCGTAACGTTTTGCTCGAATTGTTGTGACGTTTTTACTATATGAAATGACGAGCCAAGTAATGTTAGATAAACCTTGATGTGCCATCTTTAATTGGGAATAAAAACCACTCCTTTTCATTTAATAACCAGCCCGTGATTTGCATATTAAAAGGGGTGCTCGTCACTGGTATCGACAATTTGTTGAACACCTAGTGTGCATGCAGCCACGACTGCATGCGTGTGCACCAACCTTAGGCCTCAATTTTGACCCTCTTAACGACCCCAACCCACTAAACCAATAAAAGGTGAGCGTAGACCAACTGACCTAGTTTACCAATGTGTCTTTGTTTCGTCTTAACATTAAGTATCGATGTCACAATCTGATCCTAAAACTCTGACCACGAAATTGATGCATGCTGAAATAACCCTGTATTTTTCTAAGTGTAAAACTGTCCTAGTGGCACGCGTATGTTTAGCCCTATTTTTAACCCGTTAAACGACCTTTTTGGACATGACTTATTTAACGAAAGTTGTAGACGACATGGTCAAGTTTTCAAATATATTTTTAGTTATCATTATCGTTAACTAACGAATTCGTAATTACATTGTAAAACTCCAAGACGTCAAATATTAAAACTTGATAATAAATACGCTTAACTCAATTAGTAATCGTCATTGTTTCGTCTAATTAATTGACGCACTTAGAGACTAAACCAAGGGCTGACCTAAACTAATATTTTAAAGTATAGGCGACCTAGTTTCCAAAAAGTCCAAAGTCGTAAATTGCGTACTTATATTTTGACCACGTTGACCCAATAAAAGTCAACCATTTTAATACGAGAAACTATTTTTCAAACGTCATTATTTTAAATAAAGTTCAAGCACACACTAGGAACGAGATTGCAAGTATTTAGATTATTATTTTTCCGTTTAGTATGTTTTAATTCAATTTCAAGCTAGCACTAAGATCCATCTATATTTATGTTGTACAGTGACATTGTTTTATCAAATTTGGTTTGTTTAGTTGTATTACCATGTATATGTATGGAGTTAGCAAGAATTCTATCTAAAAGTTTCATAGGTCAAAAGGGTTATTGCTAGCAATTGATTATTGCCTTTTTGTCTATGATCGGCTACCTTTTTTTGTATTGACCATTTCTCAAGTAATTTGATCTAACAAGAAGCATGATTATGGGTGTTAACATGTTTGTGAAACGAACCGCGAATCAAACTTATTGAAATTAAATTGGTCTTGAATTGATTGATTGAGCTTAAAGCTTGGTTTTATCATTTTGTGATCTTGACGAGGATCGTGAGTCTTAAAAACAATAGATTAGATCACCATCTAATTATCATAATAAACATGTTAAAAATTCTATCATAATCACGCAAATCAGATTATCCAAACTACTCTAATCAAGTGTAGTTTTTAATCATTTGAATCTTAATCATAATCATTATTTGCTTACTATTAGGATCATTGCTCTAGATTTCTTTAAAACATCAGCAAATACATACAAATCCACGTGAACGATCCCAGCTTACCATTCAACCTCTTGCTACTAACGGACAAGTTGACTTGCTCGTGTGTGTCGCCAAGAAGCCCGATAACCCGAGTTGTAAATTTAAACTTGCACACATTGTGACACATCACCATTATTTAATGAAAGTATCTTCAGAAGGTCTTGGTTCATGATCTTACAACTTCATTCTTCCCATTGGTATACCAAGCATGTCGTGAAATTTTTGTCTTGTAACTTTTATTGACCTTTTCTGTAATCGTGGTTATATGCTTGATGGATGAAATATATCTCAGGGCTTGTCTTACCTTTGATGCTTGTCTTACCTTTGATGGTGAGCACATTTGTAACAAGCCCGCACGGGTCTTAGCTGGATTGTACCTGGGAGGGAGGGGAAGGGCTAGGTGTGCAGCATGAAGGTAATTTAATTTATTTTGTTATCATGGCTACCATTATTGGATTACAAATATTAAGTTTTTCTCATCTTCTATTTACCTTTTCATGTTACTACAGAAAAATATCTGCCCGGAATTTGGGAAGGAGGAGCAGCAATCATGGTGGTTTTGCAGAATCAGAAGTTATTCAGTGTGTTTCCTTTTAAACATTGTTTCTGGTGTTATCATCATTGATATATTTTCTACAGTAGTTGCTTTTGTTATGACTTTGATAATATTGTGGTTTGTCATGATGATATATCATTGTTGGTTACTTAAAGGGTAAAACCCATTTATTACCAACCTACTTTATCATTTGTGCCGAAATGACCAACGTATTTTTTTCGTCCTCAATACACCAACAAACTTTCAAATTTTGTTTAGATATCAATATGACCCTAAAATGACTATATTACCCTTGTCTTCCCTACATCCACTTAAGAACACAAACATAGGGAAGACAAGTGTAATATAGTCATTTTAGGGGTCATATTGGTGATATTTGAGCAAATTTTGAAAGTTCATAGTTGTAGTGAGGATGAAAAAAAGTACGTTGGTCAGTTCGGCACAATGGAGCAAGTATGTTGGTAATAAATGGCTTTTACCCTTACTTAAATATTAGTGGGCTTTTTGTGATCTGATTGATTCATTCCCAATGTTTTAAAAACCATCAGGTCAACCGGTTTTTTGGGCCAAAACCGGCTTTCGATCAACCAGCCGGGTTTTAAAACACTCTTTATTCCTCTATAATAATATTTGTTTTTGTTTTGTATTTGAAGCAACCAAAAAAGGACTAATGTAGATTGCAACACTAACCCATGTTGAAACCAAGTTGATTTCAATAACATTAAGGTTAAGTCCATAAATAGGTAACGAACTTTTAGAAAATTCCTGCCTTAGGTCATGAACTTAGAAAAGTACTAATATAAGTAACAAACTGTAACACCCCCAAAATGGGTCGTAGCGGAATATGGGTCTGAGAGTGTTACTTCATAGATCAACAACACAAGATATGAGAACGTCCTCTATACAAGTCGTTTAAAAATGATACATTGGATTAATTAAACTGGTTTGTTACAAAAGCCCGAAGCTTAAATTGTTCATCCATGAAATTGTAAAGATTTTAAGACATAATAGATATTCCCAAAATGTAATGCACCCAAATCTTTAATGTAATGACTCCAAAATGGTGACCACCAATGTATCCTTGTTTCTCGTACCTTATTGACCTGAGAAAAACATGCTTTAAAACGTCAACATAAAGTTGGTGAATTCACAGGTTTAGTAAATGTATAAAGTAGGACCACAAGATTCCCATATGTATGATAAGTAACAAATACAATATCACAAAAGTAATTACGAAATGCACTAAGCTCATGACACCGAAGCTACGACATATATGTATGCAAATTAATGCAAATAATGTGCTCGTGTAGATGTTCAACCCGCAACATCCAAATTGTTCCGACATGGTATACATTCGTCGTTTCGGTCCCACCGAAACTAGTGAGTGCTACTCACCCGAACAGGGATGTCAATCCCAAATATATCTATTCATAACATTCGCGCTCGCAATTAAACAATTAACAGTTCATGATTCATGGGCATAGTAGGATATAGCTACTTAGGCAAACTCGTAATTTGTATAAAAATGTACTTGCGTCGAATCATAAAACAACGCATGTTTCTTACCCCAAAGTTGTAAATCAATGTAATTATATAAAAGCGGGGCTATGAATTCACCGTAAGTGAATGGTTTGATTATCTAAATCAAATAAGTAAATCCTCTCGGCAATCCGAATGCAACCTAATTAATTATAGTCCGTATGAGTATAATGTATTTTATGTAAATAAAATATCATATGCTATATAGTTACACCACCTAATAGTTCTTCTTTAATTTTTAAAAGTCGTTTTAACTCCGTTTTATATGTTTCTTATGTCCACGGTTTCCTATTAAGAAAATCTATCAAAATATTATTTTTATAATATTTTAGCTACTTATGAACAGTAACTTTTACTATTTCTGTAAATTTTATAAAACTACTTTCATGTAATTATTTATATAAAACTTGCAAAAAGCATAACTCATTCATTTTACCTCCGTTTCGCTTGTTTTTTACATGTATGGATTCATGACGAGATAAGCTATGTTTATAAAATGCTTACTGAATTTATAAAATTCTGGGTCAATTCAGAAAAGTCAAACAGTTTATAAAAATATTTTTATAAACTTAAATCTTGCAAAACTCGTAACTCATTCGTTTTAATTCTGTTTTTCGAGTTTCTTACATGTTTGGATTCCTCATGACAAGTACTATCATTATAAAATATTTCCCTGAATTTACCAGATATGAAACAGTGAGGATTTTTATAAAATAACTTTTATAAAAACACATTTAAATATTTAATTATCGTAAACTTGCAAATGTTGCAACTTCTTCGTTATAGCTCGGTTTTATAAGTTTCTTATATGCTTACGATCCTTGTAATATGTACTAATTAAATAAAATATAAAATAAATACATTATTTTTAGAATTCTAACAGTATTAAAACAGTTGGTATGTTTATGTTTCATAAATTAGGTTTTATAGATCCATTTCTTGAGAACTCTTGCACTAG
>BQNB010000492.1:0-89524 GCA_026074375.1 Tanacetum coccineum | reverse complement strand
CAAGGTCTCAGTGCATGAGCTTCGGGAAATAATACTATTTTCTATAATAATTATACTTATTGCAATTATTACACTTATGGGTGTATAACAACGTAACCCACTATTGAACTTGTATTCAAACTGTTTACTATAAACCTATGAATATCACTCAACCATTGTGTTGACCTTTTTAGCATGTTTATCTCAGGTAACTGAGCACCTTATGGCACGGAGTGGCACGGACTTGAAGATGGCTAAACTGTTATCATTCAAACTTTATGTTTTCATGTAGATTTTTGGGACCTCTGTTTGTAAAAACTCTGATGAAATAATGAATGATAACTTATCTTTTAAAAACGTCTCTTTTGAGTCGTTTTCTATGATTATGACTGTTGTACTATGAAATAATACCCCAGATTAGCTTCCGCTGCTATATGTCAAAAATGGGGGTGTTATAGATTGGTATCAAGAGCCATGGTTATAGAGAACAAGGTTGAAACCTTAACTATAACTACTTTTCTTTTTCCATCCAAGAAAGTCCTTCGTGCCACTACATCTTCCTGCCACTACATCTTCCAGAATATATGTAACTACATTAACGTATTATCAAAAATTCACTTATGTTGTTACCACTAGGTTGTTAAACAGAGCGATGTATTCTCTCAGGCCACGCCACTTCCCCAAATATCTGAGGATGCTTTTTCCTCTAACTTTCCTGACTATATCCCGACTTTCCTGGACTATGTCCCAGCTCACAGGGAAAAACTTATCTACACTTCAAATAACTCATTTGGTTTAGTTCCAATAGCTTCACCAATTCTTTCACTTTCTCATGATGACCCCTTCATGAAGGTCATGCATGCATACTATGTTAAAGAATCACCTATTCCACACCACCAACTATTGTGCCTCTACCTTCAATGTTTAATCCTCAAGAATTCTTTTTTCTTGAGGAATTATTGCCACTTAAGAAACGAAGTCGTGACCGATCATCCTCCTCACTTCAGCCCTACTTTAAGAATTTGAAGATAGAAGAAAGCTCACTAAGACAAGTCTGGAAACGTACCACGAGGAGTAAATTGATGAAATTTTAAATCACCTAGATGAACTCTCTCTCGAATCTCAACTTTCCTCGCGTCGAGAACCGAAAGCTCGAAAGGCGCTCTCATCCTCTCAATCTACGCGCTCTACCCTCATTCTCGACGACTCGTAATAGACCATCGAGATCTCGACGAAAAAGACCGTATTGAGCACAATAGAAGTACAAAATAGAAGTCTTAAAAGGGTCCGTAGTGATCATACAACAAGATTTTGACAATCTGAAGCTGAACTCGCATAGAGTCCCGTACCAATATATGCTAAACCTTTCAAAGAAAGCACTTGGGAAATAACATGCAAAGATTGCTCAAGGCCTCGCTTCAATGGATTTGCTAATCTAGAACAAATCATCAAAGATATCCATGCTTCGTTCACAAGCATACAAGGAAAGAGTCTTTTGAATGACAATCTTATGAACTCAATAACACCAGGTAAGTGACCATTGACACCTAATTAGATACTAGTTATATGCCCTTATTATTTTTTTTTTTTATTTTTTTATAATTTTATTGTTAGAACCTAGCCCACGGGATATGTGATTGGTAAAAATAACAACACAAGTCAAATATTTTGACTATGTAATTAGTACAAAGTCAAGTTGTTCAATGATATAATACAATGGCAATCCCGATATACTTGTTGTTTCATAATACCGATAAATCCAACCTAAAACAAATTCTCTTATATCACCATCTTCCGACTCATCAAAATGACTCATACCAGACTTTCTAGATAAATCATGTATACTTATTTATATGAAAACATCTAAGAATAATCTATGAAATCACTATTGATGACAATGTTTTATTTTTGAAACCTAACGGCATTTTAAGTGCAAGAAATGTGATATCATTCTTATTACGTGTTGCCTTATGTTTGATAGTAATGCCTACCCAAAAGGACATCAACAACTTGAAGCACCAGCCATGACACAAGCTGCCATCAGGAAACTATTGCTGACGAATGTTTTTCCACATGCACTAGAATCACAAGCTGCAACGTTTGGCAAATGCTGACAAGTACCAATAAGGAACACCGTGAAGAAAGAGAAGCACCTGACAGAAAGTTTACAACAAATAGTTCAATGAGCTGCAACCTAACAATACATTGAAGGTACGTAAGAAACGGAAGTGAGCTTTTGGACTTATTCCGCTGGGTTTGTGCGAACTGAATCAGTGATTTTCTTCCCTAGCAGCTTAAAACCAAAGACTGCAAGTGAATTTGCTACTGGTACTTCACTTGAAAAGCTCTATCCTGTGGAAATTCCTTTGCCCAACCTATTGGGATAGAGAAGCTTACAAAGAATACCTGGAGTTGAATTAAAGAAGCAGTTGAATAAAGAAGTACTGTCCCCAAACTGAGTCCAGAAAGAATGGAAGACGAATTATTCCATTTTGACAATGAAAGGGAATGATTCTTAAGACATAAGTTGAGAAGATGTCCAGGAATAGGAACCTTATGTCCCACTATGGTGCCAAGATTATGAGAAAAATTATCGAAGTTTTCCATCGTGGGGATTGCCGTCGAAGTATTGAAGTGGAATGTTACCCCAGCAGCCTCTAAACCGTCAAACTCTAGAGGAAGCCCATTAACATAGCCCAGAGGGCGTAATGATCAGTAACAAAAGCACAACATTCCGATGCAGTATCAAGTGATCACAAACGAAAGGTTTGATGACAGAAGAACTTTCAACAACAACAACGTACCAAGCAAACGATAATAACAACAACTAACCGTAAACATCAACAACCACCAACGCTACAATAAATCACCAAACCACAACCAGAACAAAGACAGAAAACCTTCAGTTCCTTATGCTGTCCACTCCAAAACTGACAACAATGGTATATTCAAAATAATCCCTTGTGAAAGAAAGCACTCTACATCACACAGGACCATGCACTAGTTAAGTGTTAAATAACTTGTAACCATGGTGGGCCATCTGACCCAAGATCTAGCAAAAACATAGGGCCATCCACTGAGTACTCTGCTACCAGTGACCAGTTTTACATGTCATATGCCTGTGGAAGGAAAGGACATTATGCAAATATTGCCGAAAAACCACCAACCAACAATGCCCAGGGAATAGCCTACATGTTTGAGGAGATTAGGAATGCTCACCAAGACCCCAACGTTATTCATGGGTATGTTTCCTTCTAAAACCCGAACATCTTAGCAGAGTATTATTTGATTATTGGAGCCGATAAAAGCTTTCGTATCCATATATCTGACCCTCTTAAGCTAAATATCCCACCCATTACAATAGATACCTTTATACAATATCGAATGGCTGACCGGAACTTAAGTAAGCCCAAACAAACGTTATTTAGGTGCAACTCCTGACATTGTTAAACAACCTATCGAAATTTGAGATCCTTAAGCCAATCAAACTCGGTAATTTTTAGATGTCGTCAAGTATGTATTGGTTATCCAAGTATCATGCTGAGAATTAGTTGTGACTCGAGAAGCGTCATCCCACAACCAATCAACGCGAAACTTGAGATCATCCTAGGTGACCCACAGTAAACCTGACTAAATCATGTATCCTGTATAAAAACTGAAAGATATATACCCCGAGGTTGTTAAGTTTTCATAATCCAAGTAATGGAGATGAAGTCAGACGAGAAAAGACTAGAAGATATCCCCGTAGTCAGAGAATTCCTAAAAGTTTTTCTTGAAAATATCATACCTGGCCTTCCTTCACCCTTCGCCAAGTAAATTCCAAATCGATTACTAATTCCAGGAGCGAACACCCTAGCAACCCGAGCCCTTAAGATTAAGCTTTTCAAAAATGCAGAGAACTATCTAACCTAACTTCAAGTAGTTAGCAGACCGAGTTTTATCCGACCAAGTACTTTCGCCTAGGGAGCTCCTCTGTCTTATTTGTAAAATGAAAGACGGATCGTTCAAAATGTGTATCGTGATTAACGAAGTTAAAAAAACAGTATCGTAAAGAAATCGTATACCTAATTACCCAGGTTGTGATGACTTATTGACCAACTACAAGGATTCAAGAGTCTACTTTGAAGATTAGACTTAAAATCAGGCGATTATATCAACTGAGATTCAGTGAATAAGAAATTCCCCAGAACTCTTTCAGAACAAGATAACTGGGACAAGCTATGATGAATTTCAAGTGATACCATTGTGTTACTAACACACCTGTTCGTATCTGGAATCTCATGAATCTTGTGTGGTAAAAATGTGGTGTCCATACTTGGATAAATTTGTGATATTGTCATCGTATGATATTTTCACTCTACTCACGTAACAAAGAAGATCACGCACATCCATCTGAGAATAATCCTAGAATTACTCAAGAAAGATAAGTTGTATGCCAAGTTCTCCAAATGTGATTTCGGATTCGAATCATAGCACTTTCATGGACACTTAATTAATAGACATCGGACTTCATGTTGACCCCGGCCAGAATTGAAGCAGTTAAGATTGGACCATCTCCTACGACACACGCACAGAAATACGTCAAATCTTAGGAACTAGTACCGGTTAATAATCAAAAGATTTATCAAGAATTTCCTAAGATTGCAAAGTCATTTGACCCCTGAATTAAAACCCAGAAAAACAAGCAGTATAATGCGGGAGAAAACAAGAGTCGATCGTCTTTCCAACAGCTAAAACAGAAGCTATGTGAAGCTCTAATCTTAGCATTACCCAAAGGAAATGACGATTTTGTTGTCTACTGTGATGCTTCCCATCAAGGTCTAGGAGCAGTATTAATGCAAAGAGAGAAGGTTATTGCATATGCATCCCTAAAACTTAAAGCCGAAATTAAGAAAACTATACCAACACATTGATTCACGAAATAGGAGCCGTAGTAATCCGCTCTTAAAATTTATAGAGAACACATTTGTATGTCAACCAAATGTACTGTAGTTCACTGAACATAAAAGTCCTTCACCATCTATTTGAGTATCAGAAAGAGTTAACATGAGACAACGCCGTTGGCTAGAAATTGCTTGCAGATACATTGTACAATTCTGCTACCCATCCAGGGAAAGGCAAATGTCGTAGTAGATGCCTTAAGCCGGAAGGAACGAATCAAACCACTCCGAGTTAGATCATTAGTTATGACCATTCATCCAAACTTACCCTTACAAATTCTCAAAGCTCAAATTGAAGCAATCAAGGAAGAAAACATCAAAGCTGAGAACCTACGAGGAATGGACAAATCATTTGAAATACATCCTGATGGAACTCGTTGTATTAAGAATCAAAGCTGGTTACCACTCTTTGGTAATCTGAGAGACTAGATCATGCATGAGTCCCATAAATCGAAGTATTCCATTCACCCAGGTTCTGACAAAATGTATCAGGATCTAAAGAAACTCTATTGGTGGCCTAATATGAAGGCAATCATCGCTGAGTATGTTGGAAAATGTTTAACATGCTCTAGAGTTAAAGTAGAATGTCAGAAGCCATCCGACTTACTGGTACAACCGGAGATTCCTATGTGGAAGTAGGATAGAATAATAATGGATTTCATCACAAAACTACCTAAAACCTCAAACGGACATGACACAATCTGGGTCATTATCGATCGCCTTACCAAATCTGCACATTTCATCCCTACCCGAGAGACAGATAGTATGGAAACCCTTACAAGGTTATACATCAAAGAAATAGTCTCCCGGCATGGAGTGCCGATATCCATCATCTCGGATCATGACAGTCATTTCACATCCAGATTCTGGAAATCATTGCAAAGTGCTTTAGGTACTCAATTAGACATGAGTACGGCATATCATCCTGAAACTGATGGGCAAAGTGAAAGGACCATCCAAACACTTAAAGACATGCTTCGAGCCTGTGTTATAGATTTTGGAAAAGGATGGGAAAAACACTTACCATTAGTAGATAATCTTAGACAATACAATTACCATACCAGTATCAAGGCGAACCCATTTGAGACACATTATGTCGAAAGTGTCAGATCACCCCAGTTTTGCTGGGCCGAAGTTGGAGATGTTCAACTTACGGGACCAGAAATAATCCATGAAACCACTGAAAAGATAGTGCAAATTCGACAACGCTTGCAAGCTGCAAGAGACCGGCAGAGAAGTTATGCCAATATAAGACGAAAGCCTTTAGAATTTCAAGTTGGAGATCGTGTTATGTTAAAAGTATCACCTCGTAAAGGTGTCATCCGATTCGGAAAACGAGGAAAGCTTAACCCTCGGTACATTGGACCTTTCAAAATCCTTGAACGGATTGGCCCAGTGGCATATAAACTTGAGCTTCCTGAAGAGCTCAGTAATGTCCACAATACCTTCCACGTTTCTAATCTAAAGAAATGCTTATCTGACGAATCCCTTGTCATTCCAATGAAAGAGCTTCGACTCGATGACAAACTTAACTTTGTGGAAGAACCAGTGGAGATCATGGATCGAGAAGTCAAGCAACTGAAACAAAGTCGTATTCCTATAGTCAAAGTAAGATGGAACTCTAAAAGAGGACCAGAATTTACGTGGGAACGCGAAGATCAAATTTGTGCCAAGTATCCACATCTGTTTTCAAACATCACTCCGGCATCCAACTAAATCTCGGGACGAGATTTCTTTTAAGGGAGGGAGACTATAACAACCCGTAATTTTCATCAATGTAATTATCCATCTATTAAATTAGATGCACTTTATATACCACCTTTTTACAGGGAAATTTTTGCTTTATCTCATTATGCAACGTAACTTGCATCTCTAAAGTAAACGAGCTCACGCAACCTCCACCAATGCCATCTATATCTATGTTTACATCATGTAAACATCCTAATATGTCAAGTCTATATCTTAATATCATTTTACCAAGTACATTATCCATTTAACGTACTTTTCAAAACGTTATTTCAAAACAAGCATTAAACGTTAACGTTTACATCAAAACCCTAATTATATGTAATGTATACATATAAAATGATTGTGCAAGCGTTCAAACATGTGTACAAGTGATACAATATTTTCATAAACTAATAAATCAAAGTAATACGTTAAACTTTATAAAGTTTTGAAACATAAACCATCACACTAAGACTTGACATATTACCATCCAGGTTTTGCGTGAGACGAAGACGTTACTGTTACAATTTTATAACTTTCCATACAATCAGATTTACCCTGTTAAAGGAGAAGTTCATACTCGCGTTTTAAATCTACTAATTTTTCATACAACCACCCGTGGGGATACATACTATAAACCATGAATACGAGTGTTTTTCTAACTGTATGCTATCCTGATATAATATTGCCTAAGTCCTTACTTTTGCCATTAAGACCCTACTATCATGAATCGTTAATTACTTTTCGGAGTAAGCGCGAATGCTGTGAATAGATCTATTTGGGACTGAGCATCCCGTTGGTGTATCTATTGTAACATCCGGCAATTTTTGAAATATTAAACGACTATTTTACCCTTTGAGTTTTTGGTTTGACTTGACTTTTGACTTTCGGTATTTTATTGTCACATAAAAGCGATTACCGTGTAACCGGTAAAATTTTCGAAACATATTTTAAATAATAAATCATATTTATTATTACATCTCTCACGTGCAAGTTATTTTTTTTACTTATTTGACTTGAAAACAAAAAAGATATATATTATTCCTAAGCTGACTTATCAAAAACGAACCGCTAAATCACATTTTCACGACCCGGACTCTAAAGCAATTTGATGTAAAACGACATTCCGGACAACTTTTTAGATTTACCTGAGACTTGGAAACAAGTAGAAAAGGGCTAAAACAGCCTCACAAAATTTTGAACAGCGCACACAACGCGTACCGACACAAAAATAATTAAATTTATTTTTAATTATCAACTATATAATTTAATAAAAATTACTAAATATAATCATTAACATTTTATTCAAAAGCGTTTGTTGATAACGCGAATATTCGAGTTAAAAATTCATTTTATTTTCGGTCAAGGCATAACCGGGTCACAAAATAACTCCAAAATAATTTTGATAACTTTATAAAAAAATATTTATGAAATACTATCAAGTAAATACTCATTTTTATCGGAAAAATGATTTGAAAAATAATGGCGCAAGTTTCGTGCGTTGAATCATCCGTTAAGTCGCTCAAACGAGTCCCGAACCGACAGTTATCACAAACTATATAAAACTTACACAATTAACCTGAACAATTTGAGACTTTCCACTTTACTTGTAAAACCAATTAATTATAAATAAAAAGTTTTATATTTTTTTTTTCATTACACAAAAATTATAAACACACACACCCCTCCATCTCTCTCTCATTTTTTTCCGGCAGCCCTCCCCTTCGGCCATCGCCGCCGCCGCCGGAAAACTTTTCCGGCGAGTTTTCTGGCCGAGTTCAAAAATGCTCCTCACCACCCGATCTATCCGATCCCCACACCCACTATCGCTTCTTAAACGCCCTCTCCTATCACACCACCCACTCACCGCCACCCCCCCGCCCGCAGCCCTCACCATCAAGACGACCGCCACCTAACCATCATCATCATCACCATCGCATCGTTATCATCACCACCACAGCCTCTACCCCACCACCACACCACTGCCACTGCTGCCCCGCCACACATCACCTCACCAAGCTATCCCCACCACCTCAGACCCATTAGGGTGCATGTGGTTTTAAACCCCCACCAAAAGGTGCGTCGGTTTTGGTGATTGTGCCCAAAAATGGGTGTGTCGGTTGGGTTTTGCACCACAAAAAGGGTGCGTTGATTACTTGCAACCGTCCGGGGTGCGTTCGGTATTGTTTTTTGCACCACGTAGGTGCGTTTGGCTTTGTGTAAATACGACCCTAGGTGCGGTTGGTTTCCATTCTCCAAGTCCGCGGTGGTATGTTATTATTAAAACAACCCAAAAAGGGGTGTTTGTTTTTGTTCGGGTTTATAAACCACCAACTAGTGTGCATTTGTTTATATTTTTTATTGCACAAGGGTGCGTTTAGTTCTGAAGATAACACCACACCAGCAGGTGCGTTTGGTTTGCCCAAAATGGTTCGTTCGGTCTGGGCTTAACTAAACAATTAGGACAGAAAAGGTGCGTTTGATTCTGCACCAGCCGGGGTGCGTTTGGTTTGTTTTTTTTGCACCACGTAGGGTGCGTTTGGCTGTGTAGAATCACCCTAGGGTGCGGTTGGTTTCATTCTCAGCCGAGGGTGCGTTTGTTATTTTAAACAACCCAAAAAGGGTGTTTGTTTTTGTCCGGTTATAAACCACCAACAAGGGTGCATTTGTTTCTGTTTTTATTGGCACGTAGGGTGCGTTTTGGTTCTGAAATAACACCACAGCAGGGTGCGTTTGGTTTGCATCAAAATGGGTGCGTTCGGTTTGGGCTTAACAACAATTAGGATGGGTTCGGTTTGTGTGTTTTAACACCACAAAGGGTGCATTGTGGTTTAAACAGAAACACCACTAAGGGTTGTTTGTTTTTGGTGGTTCAGCAGCAGCCCGCACAAGGGTGCGTGGTTGGCTGTGAAATGCACTAAGGGTGCGTTTGGTTATGTAGAAAATAACTAAGGGTGCGTTCGGTTGATTAGGAAACAATAAGGGTACGTTTGGTTTTACAGAAATATTAAAGGGGTGCGTTTGGTTGATATAGAAAGCGTATAGGGCTGTTTGGGATAACAGAAAAACTATAAGGGAGTGTTTGGTTGGCTATGAATCCGCACAAGGGTGCGTTTGGGTGAGCAGGAGACCGTAAGGGGTGCGTTATTAGGGTGTGCAAAAACCGAAGAGGTTTTGGTAGCAGATTTTCCGAACAAGTGTGTTGGGTTAACAGAAAAAAACAAAGTGTGCGTTTGGTATTGGTTGAGCCTTAGAGGGTGTTTGGTTGTCATTTTAGTGGCGTTTGGTTGTGCAGTTAGGGGCGTTTGGTTTAGCAGTTAGGGGCGTTTGGTTTAGCAACAAGGGTGCGTTTGATGGTATAAATCGACTAATAAAATATATCGAGATTTATAAATATAAAACCGGATATATATTGGTGACTTAAAATGGTTAAATAAATATGATATTAATTATTTTGTTTAGTTTAGATATAATAATAATATATATATCATATTTAAAACACGCGGGCGTTAGAAATATTGAAACGGGAATAATTGAAACATATATTGATTAAGGGAAAACGTTGAGTTTTGCGAAAATGGGAAACGTGGTATAACGAATAGTTCATGCCGAAATTATAAAAAGTTATATACTTAATAAATTTTATTATAATTTTTATTATTTTAGAAAAACCGATAAAGACAAGTTTATATAGTCTTAAAGATCAGCTAATTTGTAAGTTATACAAATAACCAATAAACCAACGAGAACTAACAACTTTTGCAAATGGGACAACTAGTTTAACTAAGGACACCGCGAGGAAACGAATACTAAATTATAAAATATTATTTGTTAAAATTCCCAGAATAAAGGACAAAGTAAAGACTTTAAAATGTGTGTTTTACATTTATACATGAACTTTATTTAATTAAGTGGTGGTTTCCGAAAACAAGTCAAACTTTTGTTTAATTATTTACTCACCCTTCTTATATAATACTTGAAAAGTATATACATATTCATATTAATCCTTATGGATTGTTTGTACTTTGTCATATAATTCACATATGATTAATAATTGTTATTATATTCATAAGTAATATATACGCATATATTACACACTTTGCGTTTACTTCGATTAAATTTATTTAAAAACACAACCACACAAACTACTACAAACTTGAAAATCTAAATCCTTTTAATCACTAGTGTCGCGATGAGTGACTATTCCATACGGGACAACCAAATACATTATCCTAAGTGCCTAGTGGAGTCTTTTCCGTTAAGTAAGCCACAACTCTAGGTTGAGCCGTCCATTTCATCCGTTTTGTCTTGTAACACAATGTGTACATTCCCGCCATTACGATCTTCATTCATCAATTTGTGGATTATAGCCCCGTTCCCATGTTTTACTTGTTTTACATATATTTTTGGGGTGAGAACATGCTTATTTGCAAATGCATTTACATGGTTGATTACAAATTGGTTTACATACTCATTTATATAGCTCGCTATGGGATACATTACTTGACTTCATTTTTGGACATGAATGAATACTTTACTTTTGAAATGATTATGGATTAGTTTAAGCGGATTGAACTGATAACAACAACATTACTACCCGGGTGTTCTTGGAGGGGACACCGGTAACAAGAGTACATATTCTTTACATTACTGCCCGCCGGGAGTGTCTGGAGGGACACCGTAACGGGAGTACATATTCTTTAAAAAAAATGCCCGGAGTGTATCTTTGGAGGAGAAACACCTGTGTGGTACATACAAGTCTAGAACGTCACAAACAGCTTCATGAACTTAAAACACTTGGATGGTGATCGCGAATGTTTATGAAATAGATCTATTCCCGGGTGTGATCCCGTCTCGGTGTATTAGCTATCCACTCAGGCAAAACGAACGTTTATAGCAATGTTGTCCCACGCATATGTATAAAAATAGATCTATTCGGGGGGATTGACTTCCCCGTTCGGGTGATTAGCTATCACTGGGTCAAGACTAACGTTATAACACAGGTTAAAAAACGATTGTTGGTCTACAGGTGCCAACAAATACATATACATGAATACTTGCGCGTGTCTTAATAAAGTGGCAATGACAACATTGAACAACGGTGGTTTCAACTATACATCGATTGGGTGACTATTTGTGTGGATTTAAAATGTCATGCATGCTTTATGATTTTTTTATTTCTAAAAATCATACATTACATGTGGGAAAACATTTAAGGATTTAAACGTCATACATACTTTACGGAACTTTGGTTCAACATTAAGTACTTCAAAACCTAATGAACTCACCAACATAAATGTTGACGGAACTTTTTTAACATGTATTGTCTCAGGTAACTTAGATGCTTGGCCTACATGATTGTGCTCTGGATCAATAAAAATTTGACTAATATTTCATTCATGGATTCTACTTACATACAAATGATCAAATCACGTTTGGTTTGTTTTTCAAGCTTTTTCATTGTGATGCAATTATGGGACAAATGTTATATCAATTTCAATGAAATCAACGAGATTACTTTTCAAACGACACATTTAAGGTTTCTCTTGTATCTACGCTGTGTGATTAGGAAGTAACTCCCCCGAACACACATTTCCGCTGCGACACACTTTTGGTTGTGTTACATCAATACTTGTCTGGTCAACCAAACGCACTTCAATTGAAACTCTATTGCGGGTGGTTTGGCAAAAGGACCCCGTTGGTGGCAACTTTATTGTTATTATCTATTATCAAAAGAGCTCGATGCTGAGCTCGGGCAAAATACTGTATTCTTAATAATAGTACTCATTGCAATTATTTTTTTTGTTTACACTTATGGGTGGATAACAACGTAGCCACTATTAAACTTGTATTCAAACTGTATACTATAAACCCTAATAATATCACTCAACCAGTGGTTTTGACCTTTTTAGCATGTATTATCCAGGTAAACTTGACACCTAATGGCACGGAGTGGCACGACATAAAGATGGCTAAATAGATATCATTCAAACTTTTGTTTCTCATATAATTTTTTTGTGGACCATCGTTGTGTTTGTAAAAACTCTGATGAAATAATGAATGATAACTTATCTTTTAAAAACGTCCCTTTTGAGTCATTTTCTATGATTATGACTATTGTACTATGAGATAATACCCAGATTAGCTTCCGCTGTTATATGTCAAAAATAGGGGTGTTATATGAGTCGTTAACGGAAGAACAATTTGAGTGCTTCATAGAATATTACCATGAAAATTATCCAGAAGATTTTAAAAGCGACTTAGAGAATCTTGAGGAAATATATAAAATGATGAATGGTGGAGTAGAATATCCTCGCACACAAAATGCCTCACCTAGTGAAATTAAAGAACCATATGAGCCTTCACCTAGGATGTATTTGTATGAACAACCTTCATGTTTAGGATCAACTTTTGTTGGTGAGACCCTTAGGAAAAGTGACCAATTGCATCAAACTTTTGAGAAGAGCTCCATAGCAATGACCCGTAAGTTAGATGACATGATAGAATTGCCTAAGTCACAACCTAAGAGAACATATAACGAGGAATTAGAATGTGAGATAGTTATGGTTAAGATGTTTAAGTAAATGGCATGGTTAGATGATGAGCCCATAGGTGATCTTGATACGATGGAGGATAAGGTGGATAATCCGAGCCCACAATGCACCCCACAAGTCCTCCCATCAATTAAGTTATACACACCGCCTGTGACTCACCCGGAAGAAGTAAAAGAGACTATAGGAATCCCAATGGAGGTAGAACCTTTGGACCACATGAAACTAGAGGATCTAGGCTTAAATACTAATACTTATGACCTCTTTCTTAGTTCTAAGGGATTTCCTAGTGTTGATGAACCGGAGCCTCAACTTTTACCCAATTTTTCACCCTTGGATGTAAATCTAGGAGACAAAAAAGGAACCGACCCACCCATCAACCCATATAGTCCAGGTAGTTTTAGGATGAAGGTAGTAAAACCCTTGACCATTCACACACCGCCTTCACCCCACGTGGCATACCTCCATCGAAATGGTATGTATCGCTACTATCACCCACACTTAACCTCAGGTGTAGGGGAGACCCACCTTTTACACGTCAAATAAGCGTAGAGTCAAGCTCGTGACTCGAACAAAAACAAGCGCTTTTTGGGAGGCAACCCAATATTTACTTTTTCCGCAATTAGGAGTGTCATATGTTTTATTCTTTTTATTTTATTCTATCATGTTCGAACTCTATCTTGTAATCATGCTTTGTTTTGTTTTTAACCTCGTCTTAATTTCAATCAAAGGTATTTTGCAAATAATAAGTGTAGGGGAATTTATCCAGTTTTTAGAACCAAGTTCAAGCATGTTAAATAATTTGTTTAGATTAATTCGCGTCAGTGTCAAGTCATATGAGTAAATTGTCAAATCTCAGGTTTTATGCAGCTATTTGTACAGGAATTAACTTATGGAATCAAGTGTAGGAAATTTTTCATCAAAAACAAAAATTTTGTTTTCACAGAACGTGGAGACGGCGTCATGATTTACACGCGACGCCGTCACCACGACACCTGTGACGGGGCCAGGATAACAATTATTTTTGAATTAAAACTTGCATAACATTTAAAATATGTACTCTTCTGTTATAAACCTGCAAAACCAACGAGTTTAACAATTCTCTCATCCTATCTTTACTGCTTTATCGAGTCAAACCCTAAATTCACATTATATATTATCATATCGCACATTTTATGCTTGGTATAGTTGTCTTTGTCTTTGATTATAGGTTATATTTGACGAGAAGAAGCTTGGAAGTTCTTACGAAGTTTCATTGGATGATTCTTGGAGGATGATTTAACCAGTTATTGCATGTTTCTTCTCCATTATTGAGCAAACCAGGGGAGTACTAGTTTTTTTTACTTGTTTCTTTTCTCTTTTATTCGTTTTTACGAGTACCTTTATAGAACATTTGTGACAATGTTCAACTTAAGTATAGGGGAAAATAAGCCTTAGAAACTATTCTTTCATTTTCTATTTGCTTTGTCCTTGAAATGATGGGTAATATATCAAAACATAGCATAAGAGGTAATTTTTACCCAAATTTAAAATTTTTATGACACATACCAATGAAAACCGAGTACTAAATTTAAAATTTTTATGACACATACCAATGAAAACCGAGTACTAATAGCATCTCATTGATAGAAATTTATATGACTAGCACAAAACCCTCAGAATTCCACCGCAAAAATGTGAGGTTCGCCTTTAGATCTTTAGGAATTTAGGTATCTATTATTGATGCCCAAGATAGTTTATGCCTTTAGCTTTCTCGAGTTAAGGAGTGAGCAGTCATATGTATTTATTTCGTCGTTAGCATTGAGATCAGTATTAAATTATATGAGTGTACCGATAGTATATTAAATTCTAGAACTTGCTTTTGTGATGCATTCTAAGACCGCATAGTAAGTATTAGGATTTGCTTGATAAGAGGCATTAGGATTAACCCATGTTTTAAACATGTAATTGTTATTATGGTTACACCGATCATATAACTATCCCACACCCATGCCATGCACTCACCTTTAGTGCAGGATACCCCTAGTACAACCCTCCGAGCCTATCCTTTTCATGGTTCTTGTAATTTTTTGGTTAATTTGGACTATTAATGAAGAGCATTGTCACTGGTATGTGCTTAAATACACATACCTTTTACCTAATAAAACGAGCTAAAATGACCAAAAATGACCAATAATACATGAAAAATACATTGTATTCGTTTATATTGTGAATTGTGTCATACAGGTAATGGATATTCAAGTAGAGGACAAAAACAAAGCAAAACAGGCAAAACCGAGCACGGGAATGGACAGAGTACAAGAAATCGAAGTCGAAGGCGTATACATAATTAATGGGCCAACCCGTACCCATTTTATTGGGCTAGGTCAGCCCACTAATCTTGTATCTATAATATCCTTAAGCCTTAACCCATTTAAAAACCATAAACCCATTTCATATATACTTGGCCCAATACCAAGCCCAAGTCCAAGTCCAAAAACAGGTCAACACCCATTTATAAAACCCCAAGTCTAACACACAGTCAAAACATGTATTAACAACCAAACCAGCGTGTATTCATGTAAATAATTAGCTAACCCTTCCACTCCAAATTCACCCAAAGCTACCCAAATGTATCCCATCTATTTTCGTTTCCATTATATATTATCCTACATCTACACCCCATAACCCTTTAAAAGACCTTTTGGATAGTAATGAATAATGCTTGCACCTAGCGGTGGAGGTTCGCTCCTTTACCAAGCCTATGGTAATTTATATGCTATGACATGTAATGAGTGTACATTTTTCCCGTTTCATATAATGTTATATATCATTTATACACATGAGAGATAAGAGAATCCAAACACTTATGTGAGGTGCAAGTATATACTTTCTGTGCTTTTAATTACAAGGTCTAGAAGGTTGTTTTGTAAAATACTTTTAAAGAGTAGGTAAAAATGACCCTCATATTGTTAGTGTCTAGGTAGAAAAGCCCATTTGCTTAAGGATAAGCAAGTCCTAAGTGTAGGGGAATTTGATGAGGTGTCATTTTATACACTTTTTCAGGGTTGTTTAACCCCCTTAAATCGTGCATTTATGCCCAAAATAGGTACTTAATCGTTCCTTCTTAGGTATTCAGCATTTGGAAGGCATTTAGAGGAAATATACGTGACTTAGGCTCATTGTAACACCCTCATAAAATTACAACGCATCGGAATACCACTTGGGGTGCTACTTCATAGTTCATACACACAAGTTACAGAAAATGACCTTAAAAGAGACGTTTAATAAAAATGTCACATCGATTTAAATAAATCAAGTAATTTCAGTCCCAGATAATTTCTTTTTTAAACAAAAGTTACAAAGAGTTTAAATCATGACATCCTTTGTATATTTTTAATAATAAATGGTTGTTGAATATGAAGAAAAAACCAAGTCTTTTGTTAAAGTTTTGATTATTCGCGCGACTCGAGTGCCCCAAAGCTCAGCTAGCAATTATAATAACCTGAGAAAATACATGCGAAAAACTTCAACAAAAATGTTGGTGATTCATAGGTTAAGGTAAAAGCATTATTTGAAATATTTAGTAAATAATTTTAGTAAGAAAAGCAGCGCTACAGACATATTAAAGCATATGTCCAAAATCCAAGTAGTCGATATCGATAAAATCAAGTAGATATTTCAATTAGTTGACCATAAGGGTTTAAATCAGCCAGCGACAGTATTTCATAGTATCATTCAACATTACCGCATTGAGCTCATGACACCGAAACTTCAAATAACGCATATCAAATGCAAATACAATTGCCCCAGTACTAGGTATTATTTCCTCATACCTATGATTCTCAATACAAATTGCCCGTTAAAAAGGTGCTCGAAAGAATTCGATTTAGACCTCAGACGGGGTTGTCAAACCCAATAGATCTATTAAATGTACTAGCGTTCACCCCTACAGGGCAATTAACGGTTCATGAAATTAGGGACTTTGGCAATAGCGACTCATGCAGATAATTTCATAATCGGGTCAGGCATACCCTTCAAGCACTTGTGTTCCATTAGTAAAACAAATAATGTCTTCAAAACTCACGGTTTTGTAAATAGATAATCAATGATCTCAATCATGTAGTAAGCAAATCAAGCTTTAATAAATTTATGAGTAAACAACCATGTATCAAACATGTATTAGAAATCATGTGGTAGGCAAGTAAAAGCTTTAATAAAAACATTCATGTAGCGCTTATGTAGTAGAAATCAATAAGTTTACTAGTAAAACGAGCATGTATTCTCACCCCGAAAATAGTTATGAAAACTATTAAAAGAGAAAATGTGGGGCTATGAACTCACCTTAGGATTGATGAAGACTATAATTTTAGTATGGATCTCCGGACGAGTGAGAAGCGTCTAAGCACAACCTAAAAGACGCGATGCAGCTTAGAATGATAAAGAAGATAGATACGTAAAAGTAAATCGAATGATCACGAGATATGTTTCCGAGATATGGATGGCAATGCATTAAGACTTAACCAAAGTATTTTTATCCCTAAATTCGTATACAACTAGAAATTATACTACATTAAGTGTCTACTAAGTCTCGCTTAGCGATTCTTATCTTATTACTATGTGGCCGCACTTTTATTTCTCACGAAAAGGCGTAAAACTATATTGCTGAATTTTTAGTCAACTTTACAAGACCATATCTCTTAACATATAAAAGATACAATGATGGGGCTTTCACCCCTGGAAAGATACTTAAGTCTAGTTTCCAGAACATGAAGCCTTTTAATCAAAAAATTTACCAATCCACGGGAAATAGTTTCTGTACTAAATAACTCAAACAAAAAGTTCATCATGAATTTCTAACGCTTACGTTTTGGCCATAAATCCTAATTCGATTATAGCATTCAAGTTAAATCTAAAGAGAGATGAAATCTTATGATGTATAGTGTTTAACCATGTTTTAAAACCCAACACTTTAGTGCAAAAATCTGGATTTAAATCCCTTTTTCAAATAGTAGTTCAGAACTGACTAGTTTCCGTAAATCTGTCATATCTCACTCATCCGGAGGAGATATGGCTCTATCCAACTCGACACACGTACATTTTGAACTTAATTATACAACCATATAAAAATAATCTAGGACCTACTTAGGCCCAAACGTTTCTGCAATTTGAACCAATTATACTGGCTGTCTGCAGTAGTCCCAAATTTTCCTGGCCGAAACACTAAATTTTGAACGTTTTTTTCTAAACTGTGATAACTATTAAAGTGAATCCACTTAGAGAAGTTAGATTAAGATGTATAATATTGAGATTATCTTTCCTATCCTACATTTTAGATTATTAACCTGGAGTTTAACTCGTTTTCTAAACGATGTTCCAGATTTGACTAGCAATCGTAAAACAGTCATAGCTCACTCATCCGGAGGAGTTGATAAACCATCCAATTCGCCACACGTAGCTTAGACTTATACCTATCCAACCATCTAATTTCCCAGTAGGTTCTAAGTCAAAACTTATTGGGAAAAGCCATGTTTTGCTACTAATCTAAAAACAGTCCATAAAACTACCTAGAAACCCCATCAAAACTTATCTAAATCACCAATTATTCACTTGCAATGCCATAACATATCTCACACATCAAAACATGATGTTCATGATCAACTAAGAATCAAATGAATCAAGAACATGCATGCTTATAAAAAGTAAAATCAAACATATGCACAAAAATAAAATTAAATCAATACAACAAGGAAACAAGAGGCTTTGATGGAGATGAGGAGGATCTTTGAGTGTTGGTGTCAAAACCACACAACAAATGGTCATCAGTTCACCATGCTTAACAGGCATAAGAACTGGCTAGTCCATAAGCAAACGGCTTGTGGTAAAGACTTCTCAAATCCGTTTATGGTTGACAATTTACCAAAAATTGTAGGGTTTTCAACTCACCTTGCTTCATTGGTGAAGAGTTGGCTAGTCCAAGATCAAACAGTTCTTGGTAAAGACTAATCAAATCTGTTGATAGCTGATAGTTTGCTAAAAACTATATGGTTTATCAATGCACCATGTTATGGCAATGAAGCATTGGCTAGTCCAAAAGCAAACGGTATTTGGTAAAGACAAATCAATTCCGTTGATGGTTGACAGTTTACCAAAAACTGTATGGTAATTAACTCACCATGTTTTTAAAATGAAGAGTTAACTATCCCAGAGCAAACGGCTACTGGTAAAGGAACATCAAATCCGTTTATGGCTGGTAGTTTGCCAAAAACTACAAAGCCAACTTAGTTGGATTGTTGCTGAAAAGATGTTGATGTGTTGCTGAGAAGACAAAGTTGCTGCTGAAGATGGATAGTGTTTAAAAGCTCAAGAAATGTTAAAAGTGTTTGTATACATCCTCTATGCGTTAAAGAAGATGAATCTAAAGAAACATGAAGTTAAAAGAGTTCAACATTTATGTTTAAGGGAGGATTGTTGGGAATTACGTTTTCCTAACTTAGTACTGACAGTATTAATAGTTAGTACTGATAGTTATAGGTAGTACTGACATTACAAAATGTTAAGTATTGATCAGGTAGTTAGTACCGATAGTAGAAATTAGTTAGTACCGTTTAAGAGATAGGTATGAGATATTTTAGGAAAAGATATGTACGCGTTTTGTAAGCCTGTTAGGGTATATCCTTGGTCTATAAAAGGATCCCTCTTGGCATAGTTAGACATACGAGCTCAATATACCTCATACAAAATCATATCTCATAGTTAGTAATCTGTAATCACTCAAAGCAGATTAATAGAAATTATTATTTAGTTTTTCATTGTTCTTCTTATCACTTGTGTTAAGATTCCGCATTAACACATAGTATTCATAGTCAGTGTTTCTACATAGTCAACTGTATTTATACATCTTGGCTATCATCCTTAATAGGTTGCAGAGATCTATTCAACAAGGGACTTACAATAGGCTTCCTTAGTCACTACCCTAGAACCTTGGCCACTAATCCAAGCCTCAAATATTGGCCACCAAGGTTTCGAGCACTATATAAGCCGAAACATACAACCCATTTCAAAACACACCTCAAAACTTCAATACACACTTAAATGGAGTTCTAACAAGATCAAAGCATACCAAGGAGGATCAAGAGAAGCCCCAAGATCAGTTTACAGCCAAGAAGAAAGAAGGAATAATCCATTGAAGTCGATTTCTAGGAGTTCGACCCATAAACATCATTTTCGATCCATTTCTAGCTCAAGTAAGCTTAATTCTTGTTCAATAAGCTGATTTTCTATTTTGAAACTCTAATAAGCTTCCTAAGATCATGTGTAAACTCTTGTTTTAGCTCTTGAATCACAAACCCATTCGATTTTGGTTTTCCTAAACCATACGCACCCATTTCGTGTTTTTAAGCTCATACGCCCTTTCCATAAGCTATAATCTCATAAACTCTACTTATTTTAACTTAATCTAATAAGCCATAAGCTGCAAAACTCTTTTTGATTTCAAAAATATCATTATTATGGTTTTTGGACTTGTTTTACAAATAAATCTCATGCAAGGGGTATATATTGTAACTTTCTAAAATTTATAATTAGAGGGGATGAAAATGTCATTATTCCAAAGTTATAACTATGAGGGGCTATTTTGCCAAGTTCTAAATTTAAAGGTTTAAATTATATATACTTTATATATAAAGGACTAAATTTGTAAAAGTTTATAAAAAAGGGTATGTATTGCCATTTTTGCAAACTTAAAAATTTAAAATATAATATTTTTTATATAAATTATAAAAATATATATTAATAATATAAGATTCGATTTTATTAAAACCCGATACATTTATCGTTATTAATCAACGATCGACGCATTATAAAACAATTACGATATATATTTAAACATAATTTATCATCGTCTAACTTTTGAAGAAACTTAATCTATAATGTATCACGTTACAAGGGAATTTCATGTGAGGGGTTTCATTTGGGTATACGTTTTGACGAGTTTGCTGGATTTACGATTTAAAGTGTCCTAGCTCCTCAAACATTTACTGCATGACCTCTGAATTATGATAGCCCGAACAGTGATGCAATATTCCCATAAATTACTAATTCAAAGTAATATGTATGGTTGAACTTCATGAAGTTTTGAAATATAAACAATCAAACTAAGACTTAACATATTACCCCAAGTTGCGTGACGAAGCCGTTACTTTCATTTCATATACTTTTGCCATCAATCAGATTTCTCTGTTAAGGTGAGTTCATAGCCTCGCATTTCAATCTTTTGAATGTTTTATAAACCCGCGAGGGGGATACATGCTATAAACCATGAATACAAGTATTTTTCCAACTGTATGCTATCCTGATGCATTATTACCTAAGTCCCTACTTTTGCCATTAAGACCCCACTATCATGAACCGTTAATTACTCTGCGAAGTAAGCGCGAATGCTGTGAATAGATCTATTTAGGACTGAACTTCCCTGTTGGTGTACCTGTACTTTTGGTAACCAAACGCACTTCATTTGTATAACTATGCGGGTGTTTTGGCAAAGGCACCCGTTGGGGCAACTACTTGTGATTATTGATTATCTCAAAGCTTCGGTGTCATGAGCTTAGGGCATAATACTATTTTCCATAATAATTGTAAATGTATGCAATTATTACAAACTACGGGTGTATAACAACGTAACCCACTATTGAGCTTGTATTCAAACTGTTTAACTTAAACCTATAAATTTCACTGAACCTTTGTGTGGACTTTTTAGCATGTTTATCTTAGGTAATTGAGCAACTTATGGCACGGAGTGGCACGAACTTAAAGATGGCTAAATTGTTATCATTCAAACTTTATGTTTCTAGATTTTGGGACCTCTCTTTTGTAAAACTCTGATGAATAAATGAATGATAACTAAATTTTCCAAAAACGTCTCTTTACGATTCATTTTCTATGATTATGACTGTTGTACTATGAAATAATACCCCAGATTAGCTTCCGCTGCTATATTTGTAAAAATGGGGGTGTTATAGATTGGTATCAAGAGCCACGATTATAGAGAACAAGGTTGAAACCTTAACTATAACTACTTTTCTTTTTCTATCCAAGAAAGTCCTCCGTGCCACTACATTTCCGGAATAGTAATTAAAAATACATAACTATTATACTATTATATAAATAACTTATGTTATTTACCGCTGGGTTGTTAATAGAGTGTTGTCTTCTCCCAACCACCCTACTTCCGGTATTGAGGATGCTTTTTCCTCTAACTTTCCAAACCATATCCCGGCTTCTCCGGACTATGTCCCAGCTTCACCGGGAAATACTTATTCTAGCTCTTCAAATAACTCATTTGGTTTAGTTCCAATAGCTTCACCAACTCTTTCACTTTTTCATAATGACCCCTATATGAAGGTCATGCAAGCATTCTATGCTAAAGAATCACCTATTCCACCGCCAACTGTTGTGCCTCCATCTTCGATGCTTAATTCTCAAGAATTCTTTCTTCCTGAGGAATTATTGCCACCTAAGAAACGAGGCAGTAACCGATCATCCTCTTCTACTTCTGCCCTACCTCAAGAATTTGAGATAGGAGAAAGTTCTCATAAGACAAGTTTGGAACGTCACGAGGAGCAAATTAAAGAAATTTTGAATCACCTAGATGAACTCTCTCTCGACCGCATTGAATACATGGAAGACAAAATAGAAGGTCCTGGAAAAGGTCGGGTGATCATACAACAAGATTTTGACAATATGGAAGCTGAACTCCAAAAGGCTCATGCTCAAAATACTAAACTTCAAAGAAAGCAAATGGGAAATAACAACAAGGTTTCTCTGGCTCGCTTCAGGATTGCTAATCTAGAACAAATCATCAAAGATATCCAGGCTCGTCACCAAGCAGATAAGGAAAGTCTTCTGGATGCAATCTATGAACTCAATAACAGCCAGGAAGGACCATCGGACTACTAGATTAGATACTAGTTAGAACCTAGCCACAGGATGTATGGTATAAATAACAACACTTGTCAAATTTTGACTATGTACAGTAAAAAGGAAAGTTGTTCATGATAAAATATAATGGTGATCTCATTATACCTTGTTGTTTTATATTACCGATTTATATTATTCATCCTATATCCAACCCTGGAGATAACGATACACGAGAAATTTTAATAATATGCATCATTATCTCCGTCTTTATCATTATGAATCATACCGAGACTTCTAGAAAATAAACTAATAAGCCAGATGCTTGTTAGAATTCATAATAAATAAGTACCTATGATTTCGATATCACTATTGTGACAATGTTTATTTTTGAACTTTAACCATTTTAAGACTTGTGATATCATTCTTATTACGTATTGTCTTATGTTGATAGAATGCCTCCCAAAAGAACGTCAACATCTGAAGCACCAGTCATGACTCTGGCTGCCATCAAGAAACTAGTTTCTGATAGTGTTTTCGCAGCTCTGGAAGCACAAGCCGCTAACATGGCAAATACTGATAATACCACCGAACCAATAGAAGCTCTCGTAGCAAGAAAATGTAGCTACAAAGAGTTCATGAGCTGCCACTCCAACTAAAAATAGTAGGTATGATGGAAATCTCCCATTATGTAGAAGATGTGTTCTACATCACATAGTACCTTACACTGTTAAGTGTAATACTTGCAACAATGTGGGCCATTTGACCAAGAACTGCAGAAACAAGGGGCCAGCCACTGGAAGTAATATGCTACCAGTGACAATTACTTATCGTGCCTGTCAAGAGAAAGGGCATTATGCAAATCAGTGCTGAAAGACCAGCAACAATGCCCATGGAAGAGCCTACATGCTAAGGGATAGGAATACTTACCAAGACCCGAACATAGTCACGAGTATGTTTCTCCTAAACCAACATCTAGCTAGAGTATTATTTGATTCAGGAGCCAATAAAAGCTTCATATCCATATCTCTTGCCTCTATGATAAATATCCCACCCATTACAATAGATACCTTTTATGATATCGAAATGGCTGATGGAAACCTAGTAAGCACAAACACCATTATCCAAGGCTGCACCCTGACTTTGTTAAATCAACCTTTCGAAATTGATCTCATACCGATTAAACTCGGTAGTTTCGACGTTGTCATCGGTATGGACTGGTTGTCCAAGTATCATGCCAAAATTCTCTGTGGCGGTGAAACTTTAATCATCCGAGGTGACCGAAGTAAAACTCGACTAAATCTCATATCTTGTATAAAAACCAAAAGAAATATATCCTGAGGTTGTCAAGTTTTCATAATCCAAGTAATGGAGAAGAAATTAGATGAGAAAAGACTAGAAGGTATCACAGTAGTCAGAGAATTCCCAGAAGTTTTTCCTGAAGATCTACCTGGCCTTCCTCCCATTCGTCAAGTAGAATTTCAAATCAATTTAATTCCAGGAGCAGCACCTGTAGCCCGAGCACCTTATAGATTAGCTCCTTCAGAAATGCAGGAACTATCAAACCAACTTCAAGAGTTGGCAGACAGAAGTTTTATCCGATTGAGTATTTCACCTTGGGGGGCTCCTGTCTTATTTGTTAAAAAGAAAGACGGATCTTTTAGAATGTGTATCGATTACCGGGAGTTAAATAAACTTACCGTAAAGAATCGTTACCCTTTACCCAGGATCGATGACTTATTCGACCAACTTCAAGGTTCGAGTGTTTATTCAAAAATTGACTTAAGATCAGGCTATCATCAACTGAGAGTGAGGGATGAAGATATTCCCAAGACTGCTTTCAGAACAAGATACGGACACTATGAATTTCAAGTAATGCCATTTGGTTTAACTAACGCACCTGCGGTATTCATGGATCTCATGAACCGTGTATGTAAACCATACTTGGATAAATTCGTAATAGTGTTTATCGATGATATTCTTATCTACTCTCGTAATGAAAAAGAACACGCAAATCATCTGATGATACTCTTGAAATTACTCAGAAAAGAGAAATTATATGCCAAGTTCTCCAAGTGTGATTTCTGGATCCGTATCGTGCAATTTCTTGGGCATCTAATTGATAGTCAAGGACTTCATGTTGATTCCGCTAAGATTGAAGCAGTTACGAATTGGGCACCTCCTACTACACCCACAGAAGTATGCCAATTCTTAAGACTCGCCGGCTACTACCGGAGATTCATCGAAGGTTTTTCGAAGATTGCAAAGCCTTTGATTGAATTAACCCAGAAAAACAAGAAGTATATCTGGGAAGAAGACCAAGAGTCGGATTTCCAATTACTAAAACAAAAGCTTTATGAAACTCCAAACTTAGCATTACCAGGAGGAAACAATGACTTTGTCGTTTACTGTGATGTGTCTCTTCAAGGTTTGGGAGCAGTATTAATGCAAAAAGAAAAAGTTATTGCATATGCATCCTGACAACTCAAGCCTCATGAAGAAAACTACATTACACATGATCTTGAATTAGGAGCAGTAGTATTCGCTCTTAAAATTTAGAGACACTATCTGTACGATACAAAGTGTACTGTGTTCACTGACTACAAAAGCCTTCAACATATTCTTCATCAAAAAGAGTTGAACATGAGACAACGCCGTTGGCTAGAATTGCTTGCAGATTACGATTGTGAGATTCGCTACCATCCTGGAAAGGCAAATGTCATAGCAGATGCCTTAAGCCGAAAGGAACGAATCAAACCACTCCGAGTTAGATCATTAATCATGACCCTTCACCCAAAATTACCAACACAAATCTTTGAAGCCCAAACAGACGCAATCAAAGAAGAAAACATCAAGGCTGAGAACTTACGAGGAATGGACAAAGCATTTTAAATACGTCCTGATGGAACTCATTGTATCAAAAATCGAAGTTGGTTACCACTCTTTGGTAATTTGAGGGACTTAATCGTGCACGAATCTCATAAATCAAATTATTCCATCCATCCAAGTTCTGACAAGATGTATCAGGATCTAAAGAAACTCTATTGGTGGCCTAACATAAAGGCAATCATCGCTGAATATGTTGGCAAATGTTTGACATGTTCTAGAGTTAAGGCATAATGTCAGAAGCCATCCGGCTTACTGGTATAACCAAAAAATTCCTATGTGGAAGTAGGAGAGAATAACAATGGATTTCATCACAAAACTTCCTAAAACATCAAACGGACATGACACAATTTGGGTCATTGTCGATCGCCTTACCAAATCCGCACATTTCATCCCTACCCAAGAGATAGATAGTATGGAAACCCTTACAAGGTTGTATATCAAAGAAATAGTCTCCTGGCATGGCGTGCCAATATCTATCATCTTGGATCATGACAGTCATTTCACATCCAGATTCTGGCAGTTATTGCAAAGTGCTTTGGGTACTCAATTAGACATGAGTACGGCATATCATCCTGAAACCGATGGATAAAGTGAAAGAACCATTCAAACCCTCGAAGACATGCTTCGAGCCTGTGTTATAGATTTTGGAAAAGGATGGGAAAAACACTTACCATTGGTATAATTTTCTTACAATAACATTTACCATGCCAGTATTAAGGCAGCACCATTTGAGGCACTTTATGGTCGAAAGTGCAGATCATCTATTTGTTGGGCCAATGTTGGAGACGTTCAACTTATGGGACCAGAAATAATCCATGAAACCACTGAAAAGATAGTGCAAATTCGACAACGCTTGCAAGATGCAAGAGATCGGCAAAGAAGTTATGCCAATGTAAGGCGAAAGCCTTTAAAATTTCAAGTTGGAGATCGTGTTATGTTAAAAGTGTCACCTTAAAAAGGTGTCATCCGATTCGGAAAGCGAGGAAAGCTTAACCCTCGGTACATTAGACCATTCAAAATCCTAGAACGGATTAGCCCAGTGGCATAGAAACTAGAGCTTCCTGAAGAACTCAGAAATGTCTACAATACTTTCCACGTTTCTAATCTAAAGAAATGCTTATCTGACGAATCCCTTGTCATTCCAATGAAAGAGCTTCGGCTTGATGACAAACTCAACTTTGTAGAAGAACCAGTGGAAATTATGGATCGAGAAGTCAAGCAACTAAGACAAAGTCGTATTCCTATAGTCAAAGTATGATGGAACTCTAAAAGAGGACCAGAATTTACGTGGGAACGCGAAGATGAAATTCGTGCCAAATATCTACATCTGTTTTCCAACATCACTTCATCGTCTAACTAAATCTCAGGATGTGATTTCTTTAAGGAGGGGGGACTATAACAACCCGCAATTTTTATCAATGTAAATATCCATCTATTAAATTAGATGCAATATAATATCCATCTATTAAATTAGATGCAATATCCATCTATTAAATTAGATGCAATGTAATATCCATCTATTAAATTAGATGAAATATTCATCTATTAAATTATATGCAATGTAATATCCATCTATTAAATTAGATGAAATGTATACCACCTTTTTACAGGGAATTTTTTTGCTTTATTCCATTATGTAACATAGTTTACATAACTAAAGTAACGAGCTCACGCAACCTTTACCAATGCCATCTATATCTATGTTTATATCATGTAAACATCCTAATATGTCAAGTCAATACCCTAATATCATTTTTACCAAATACGTTATCCATTTAACGTACTTTTCAAAACGTTATATCAAAACGGGCTTTATCCGTTAACGTTTATATCAAAACCCTAACTATATGTAATGTATACATATAAAATGAATGTACAAGCCTTCAAGCATATGTACAAGTATCACAACACCACATTTGAATTATAATTTCTCTCCAAGTCAATGTACAAGTCCTTAAAGCTCAAGGTATAAATCAATTAAGCACACATTCAAATAAGCTCATTTTCCCACCATTTTCATTCTAGTTTCTTACCACCACTTTAGCACAAGGTATAAACACTTTATGCATGACTCCTAAACCTAATTCTAAACCCTAAATCATCCTAAAACCATAATCTAAAAGCCTAAACCCTAAACGAAACCCTAAAACCCTAATTCGTACCTCATTTTGACCCGACATCCTTTTTCTTTCATTTTAACCCATTTTAATCAATCAAGCACCTCAAATTAGCATCCTAGCACCACCATGACCTCACCACCATGTCACTAAGCAACATCCCAAGCACCTCCATCACCACCCTTATCCACCAAGTAAACAAACACCTCCTTGTCACCTCTATATATGTCGCGGCTTCACCACCACCCCACAACTCACCATAGCTAGTTTTAGCTCATATTACTCACTTAATAGGCTTCCTTAGTCACTACCCTAGAACCTTGGCCACTACTCCAAGCCTCAAACCTTGGCCACCAAGGTTTCGAGCACTATATAAGCCGAAACATACAACCCATTTCAAAACACACCTCAAAACTTCAATAGACACTCAAATGGAGTTCTAACAAGATCAAAGCAGACCAATGAGGATCAAGAGAAGCCCTAAGATCAGTTTGAAGCCAAGAAGAAAGAAGGAAGAATCCATTGAAGTTGATTTCTAGGAGTTCAACCTATAAACACCAATTTCGATCCATTTCTAGCTCAAGTAAGCTTAATTCTTGTTCAATAAGCTGATTTTCTATTTTGAAACTCTAATAAGCTTCCTAAGATCATGTGTAAACTCTTGTTTTAACTCTTGAATCACAAACCCATTCGGTTTTGGTTTTCCTAAATGATACGCACCTATTTTGTGTTTTTAAGCTCATACGCCCTTTCCATAAGCTATAATCTCATAAACTCTACTTATTTGAGCTTAATCTAATAAGCCATAAGCTGCAAAACACTTTTGGATTTCAAAAATATCATTATTATGGTTTTTGGACTTGTTTTGCAAATAAATCCCATGCAAGGGGTATATATTGTAACTTTTTGAAATTTATAATTAGAGGGGATGAAAATGTCATTATTCCAAAGTTATAACTATGAGGGGCTATTTTGCCAAGTTCTAAATTTAAAGGTTTAAATTATATATACTTTATATATAAAGGACTAAATTTGTAAAAGTTTATAAATCAAAGGTATATATTGCCATTTTTGCAAACTTAAAAATTTAAAATATAATATTTTTTATATAAATTATAAAAATATATATTAATAATATAAGATTCGATTTTATTAAAACCCGATACATTTATCGTTATTAATCAACGATCGACGCATTATAAAACAATTACGTTATATATTTAAACGTAATTTATCATCGTCTAACTTTTGAAGAAACTTAATCTATAACGTATCACGTTACTAGGGAATTTCATGTGAGGGGTTTCATTTGGGTATACGTTTTGACGAGTTTGCTGGATTTACGATTTAAAGTGTCCTAGCTCCTCAAACGTTTACTGCATGACCTCTGAATTATGATAGCCCGAACAGTGATGCAATATTCCCATAAATTACTAATTCAAAGTAATATGTATGGTTGAACTTCATGAAGTTTTGAAATATAAACTATCAAACTAAGACTTGACATATTATCCCAAGTTGCGTGATGAAGCCGTTACTTTCATTTCATATACTTTTGCCATCAATTAGATTTCCCTGTTAAGGTGAGTCCATAGCCTCGCATTTCAATCTTTTGAATGTTTTATAAACCCACAAGGGGATACATGCTATAAACTATGAATACAAGTGTTTTTTTTCCAACTGTATGCTATCCTGATGCATTATTGCCTAAGTCCCTACTTTTGCCATTAAGACCCCACTATCATGAACCATTAATTACTATGCGGAGTAAGCGTGAATGCTGTTAATAGATCTATTTGGGACTGAACTTCCCCGTTGGTGTACATGTACTTTTGGTAACCAAACGCACTTCATTTAAATAACTATGCGTGTGTTTTGGCAAAGGCACCCATTGGGGCAACTACTTGTGATTATTGATTATCTCAAGGCTTCGGTGTCATGAGCTTAGGGCATAATACTGTTTTCCATAATAATTGTAAATGTATGCAATTATTACAAACTATGAGTGTATAACAACGTAACCTACTATTGAGCTTGTATTCAAACTGTTTAACTTAAACCTATGAATTTTACTCAACCTTTGTGTTGACTTTTTAGCATGTTTATCTCAGGTAATTGAGCAACTTATGGCACGGAGTGGCACGGACTTGAAGATGGCTAAACTATTATCATTCAAACTTTATGTTTCTAGATTTTGGGACCTCTCTTTTGTAAAACTCTGATGAATAAATGAATGATAACTAAATTTTCCAAAAACGTCTCTTTACGATTCGTTTTCTATGATTATAACTGTTGTACTATGAAATAATACCCCAGATTAGCTTCTGCTGCTATATTTGTCAAAATGGGGGTGTTATATCAGATTCTCATTTAAACACTTCATCCGATTCTTCTTCGAGACATTCTTCATCAGGTCATTCTACACCAGATTTTCCTCGTGACTCACCGATTGCTATTTCTGCGAGGCCATCTCGCAAGAGACGCAGGTACCCTACAACTTTAGTACTTGTAGCTTCACCCGTACCCGGAGCTTTATCTCCCGTACGGGCTGACCTATTGCTGCCTCATAAGAGGAGTAGGGATTCCTATTTAGTGACTGATTTTGAGGTTAGTTCAGAGGAGGGTTATAAGCCATATGTACCTAGATAGATTAGTTTAGGAGTCGATGTTGAGGATAGTTATGAGCCCTACACTGAGCCCGATAACGATCTTGATATTCAGGAAGACATCAATGAGTGTATTGCATTTGTTGATGCTATTGCAACTAAAGGGACGGATGTTAGAGTTGAGGTTGGGACTGCAGCCGAGGAGGAGGTCGAGTCGAGTGTGAGAGGCACGATTAAGATTAAGGTTGATCCGAGGGTTGGACCAGTTGTTGATGATGATGTACGTGAGGTTGTTAGAGAGGATTTTCCTGATCATGTCACAATTGATGGATCTTTAGAGGTTTATGCAAAGAGGTTTGGATGTGGTTATGCATGAGCTATATGACCATATGAGGGAGATTCATGTTGAGAGGATTGTAGTTATTGAGGGTGCTCAGAGGAGTGATGGTTATGCATCGATAGTTGCTAGTAAGCAGAGAGCTGATTTGTTTAGTAGGATTGGTACGTTGGAGCGGGATAACTTGAGACTCAAAGGCATGTTATGTGTTGAGAGAGAGAGAGAGAGAGTTGACTGTCTTCGGCGTAGTATGTCGTATGCTCAGCAGGATTTGAGGCAGATTCATCGATTTTGTTTTTGTGAACGTATGAGACTTGGGAGACTTGAGGCATGTGCTAGGAAGCATATGGTTATCGTCCTTATATTTGATCCATCATTACTTATGTATCGGTTAGTGGTATTTGGTAGTAGTAGCGTTAGGGATTTGTAAATCCTATGTCAGAGAATCGTGATGTAATCAACTATGTTCAATGTTATGAAATCTAATCTCCTATTATCTATGTTATGATCTAGTTATCTAATTTTGTTTACCTTTATCTTTTACATATTGTGTTATTATTTGCTTGATCGTAGATTTGTCGTAAATTTCTCTTGATCTTGAATTTTCATGCGTAATGATTAAATTTCTTCCACCCAACGTTTATGGTAATTTCATAATTACCTAAGAACTCACAGTAATTATTGTTTTGTGATTTAGAACGATGCCTACTACAAGTTCCGGAATGACAACTAAAGCTATTGAAGAAATGATCGCTAGACGTGTGACTGAAGCTTTGGAAGCAAGCGATGTTAACCGAAATCAAGGACTCGTGATGGAAAGTAGAGACGAGCAGGAAGAGGAAAATAGGGATGGCTATGGTGATAATGGTGGAAGTGGTTGGCAGACTAGTGATTCACCTTATTCGGAGGGGTCTTGGTTGATCAAAGAAACAAAGATGAACTATGGTGTTTTCTAGTGAGCGAAAGTAGAGAGAGGGTGAAAGGAAACTTGTAATATATTATATTAGAAGAGAAAATACAATGAACTTCCACACCCCCCATGGAGAGTCATGGGGGTATTTATAGCCTTATCCTAAGCTAACTATCCCACTTATACAATAATAACCCCTGCGTTATACGTAGTGTCTATAGCTAGTCCAATTCACTGGTAAGACGCCAGCTTTACAAAATAGTAAGGCTAACAATCTCCCTCCAAGATGGTGTCACACGTAAATTGGTTACAATGTGTAACATCTCGTATCTTACGGTCAATATTAATCACGACTCCGCTCCTATTTTTTTGTTTTTTTAAATAAAAGTTCGTGTTTTACTTGTTAGCCGATTTGGTGAAAATCATCATTTTTAGTTATTTGTGTATCGTGCTTCGGGTATTTATCCGTTAAGCGTTTTAAGAAATTAAAATTTTCATATTTTATCTCCGGAAGCTAAATTATTTGTATTTTAATATTTCCTGACTTTTCTCGCGTTTTGCTGAAACCGTGTCAAAAATAGTACTTTAACACTTTTTAATATTTTAACTTAGTGTTTTAAATCAAATATTGTGGTATAAATGTTTTAGAAAAATAAAACAATAAAAATGTAAAATGAACATAACATATAAACCAAACACCCTTTATTCAGTTTGTGTGCTCCTACAAAACCAAAAACCAAACACCCCTCTAATTTTTATAAAAGATGGGGAGTCAATTATATAATTAGGAAAGTAAAACAAAGCCCAATGTTTTTCCATTTTTCTTTTGCCGTCTACATAAACCCAAAACAAACATCCCTTAAATAAAATTTTACAATTTAGGAAGTATAGAACACTTATGGACTACTATATATAAAGTTTAAGTCTTATTCAATTATCCCATAAAAAACACACAGATATCATAAACCAATTTCCTCTCCTCCTTCTTCTCTGCCTGCGTCGACCTTCACCACAACCACCATCAATCACCACCAAAGTTTAATTAAATACTTCCAATCTACTCCAAATCACTCATAAACTAATCCCCATCATTCTTTATAACCTCAAATTAATCATGCAATGGTTTTTACAAGATTCTTGATTTTAAATATTTTTGATATTGAAGGATTTTATTGATTTTATGTTCAATTGGTGCTATAAGGGTTCAATTGCAAGTGATTGTACAAGTTTTGGGGCTGAATAAAAGCTAGGGTTTTTATCAACAAAGGGTGTTTGGATTTCAGCAAATAGGGAAGAACAAAACGGATTTTTGTTTGATCTTTTTCTTGGCTACTACAAGTGTTGTGAGTGATTTTAAACCCTTATATATTGATTAATTTCTATACTAATGTATGTGTTTGATTTTCATATTTGGAGCACATCATGATCGTAATTGATCTTGATTTTGATTATCTAAATTATATGAGGTTTTGAAGTATGATATATGTATAAGGGATTAGAATGGAATTGCATAGTGTTAGATGTTGTTAAAAATGGAGTTTGGATTGGAATTACATAAGTTTTTTGGACTGTTTTAACATCAGTAGCAAAACAGCTTATTTACGAAATATTTTTAGCTTAAGGCCTATAATTTTATGACTTGGTTTGGTAGAGCAACATACAAGGTGTATGTAGTACTTTGGATGGAGCAGTAACTCATCCGGATGACCAAGTTACGCCCAATTTAGTGAAACTAGTCCAAATGGGTGACGTGCAGATCTTTTGTGTTTTAAAGGGGAAATTTTGGCTTAAATCCTACTTTTTATTCACATTAATGAATAGGTTAATATCTCAGGTCCTAGTGGTGAGTTGGATAGAACACCAACTCTTCCGGATGGTCGAGATACGACCAAAACCGTGGAAACGAACCTACTGTGTACCAAGAATTTGTAATGAAGATAGTTAGGCTTGTAATGAATTTTATTTGACTTAGAATCTACTGAGTTTTTACATGGGGGAAGGGTAAAACCTATAAGGACCATGTGGTTCATTGGATAGAATTTTATCTCCTCCGGATGAGTGAGATATGGCCAATTTGTCGAAACTAGTCGAATCTGGACTGTTGTTTGGAAAAGGAGTTTAACTCCAGGTTTTTACATTAAAGTGTTGAATTAAAAGGTTGAGCTCTGTAGTAGACAAATATACCTAACACCTCCAATTGGCCTTACTCTAATTGATATCATAGATTTGGATTTATGGTCGTTTTTATGAAGGGTTAAAAATCAGTAAATATTCTGGTTTGGGTGTTTAAGGGTAAAATAGTCTTTTCACATTTTTGAAACTTTTTAGAAAGTGAGGCCTGCATTTTTAGAAAATAGATTCAAAATTCTTTCTGTTAGAGAAACCCTTGTATTTTTATCCATCATGGATTAGGAGCTATGCGTTCGGGAAGTTGAGTTAATTTTAGAAATTGAGAATTTACGTCTTGTCCTGAAATTTAAAACATACGAGTAAACATGGGTAAAATAAGAATTGAGAGACAAAACTAAGTATATGTTTTATTACATATTAGCCCATGTTACAAACCAATTTTGGAGCAAAAATAGTTTGGGGAAGTCTTAATGCAATGCCATGCATATCTCAGAAACATATCTCGTGATCATTTGATTTACTTTTACATATTGATTTTCTTTATCATGCTAATTCGCGTCATGCCTTTTAGGTGGTGCTTAGATATCTCCCGCTCATCCAATGATTCATTTTTATTTTGGTCTTTTTGCATTTAAGGTGAGTTCATACCCCTTTTTCTATTTACTCGTTTTACAAACTTTACGGGGTGAGAATACATGCTCGTTTTACCAAGTAAACTCATTGATTTCTACTGCATAAGCATTACATGATTATTTTTACTAAAGATTTTACTTGCTTACTACATGATTTCTAAAAAACATGTGCGTTACATAGTTGTTTTCTCATGAATTTACTATAGCTTGATTTGCTTACTACGTGATTTAAGATCATTAAATACCTATATATGAAACCGTGAGTTTTGAACACATTATTTGTTTTAAATGAGACATAATTGTTTTTCAATTGTATGCTATTCCTGATCATATTATTGCCTAAGTACCATTTGCCATTAAGTCCCCTTTTCTATCATGAGCCGTTAATTACTAGTTGGGTAAACGCGAGTGTTGTGGATAGATCTATCGGGACTGACAATCCCCGTCTGGGCTGTGGTTTCTAGATAACCATTGACGCATTTAACATTTGAGGTAATTCATAGGATGTTTGGCAGCATCAGTATTTTATTTCTTTTAGGGCAGACTTGAGTATATTACGTGTTAAGGTTCGGTGTCATGAGCTTAGAGCAATAATTTATTGTTTTCATCTAGACTTGGTGAAATTGTTTATCTTGTCTACATTACCTAATTCTTGTGGTCCACTACTGAACATTACTTGATTTATTGAATCACTACTTAGATTTCAGAAATTATACCTTGAAATGTTGTAACGCTACTTTTCTTACTGAAACATTATTTGAGTTATTTCAATACTGCGTTTACTTAAACCTATGAATTCACCAACATTATTGTTGACGTTTTTGCATGTATTTTCTCAGGTTATTATATTGCTAGCTGATCATTGGGAGCATTCGAGTCGCGTAGATACAAATTTTTTTGAAGACTTTATAATTTTAGTACCATTTAATAAATGTTTTGACAATGTTTTCTAATACATTATAAATGGGACCTGTTGTTACTCAGATATTTTATAAAAATTATCGAATGGGTTGAGTTTTCAAAACGTCTCACTTAGAGTCGTTTTTTGTAACTTATACTTTATGCTAGAAAGTAGCACCCCAAGTGGTATTCCGCTGCGTTGTGATTTTTGGGGGGTGTTACAGATTGGTATTAGAGCACAAGTTATAGCGAACTAGGTCGTTTTCAAAACCTGGACTATAACTGTTTTTCAAAAAAAATTAAGAGTCTTTCACCGTTGTCTGATATCCATGTGCACGTGCTCCATGATCCCTTATAAGCTCTATTTTGCATCACTACTACTACTATTACATGGATAATGAGTATTTAACACTTGGCTATAATTTTGCTCTCTTGCGTCTATCTTATGACGTCTTACTATTTACTTTATATCGTTCAGTTATTTAAATATTAACCACTCCAATTGTTGCGTACTTTCTGATTTCTTATTACTCCCTCGAACACCAATGTTGATATTATATTAGGACACTCACATATATGATCTACTTTATTTTCGGCCCCTTACGCTTATCTATGGGATTATCGCCATCTATCTATATAAAAGCAATTCATATAAGCGTTGACTATTTTCGGTCACTGATGTCTACTTGGTATTATTTCTTATGTGTATGAATTTGGATCAGAGGGGTACGTCTTAATGATTTTGTTTACTTTAATATATTTTGAGCAATGCGTTGATCTTCGAAACATTTACGCGACTTTACCTTATTCCCTTTTGATGATATTGAAATTCGGCTTAGTTTGTCAATTCCACTAATTATTTTACCATTCAACTCTGAGTTGGAACACTCTTCTTATGCTTTTGAATCGCATATTTTGTTTCGTAATTCATCGTTTTGAAGTCTTCCAATTGATGGAAGTACGACTTTAACTTGTCACCTCGGATCGTGCCGTCTGTTGGCACTTACCTTTTGAACGCGATTGACTAACGTCTCCTTATTCTTCTTGTTGCTTCTTATGATTTTGAAGAATCATGCCACCAAGAAGACTCCTTCTTCTCAACGTAACATTGTTTTGATCTTGTGTTTCGGGCTGACAATGCCTAAGTAGGCTAATTTATAATTATCTTACTAAAATGAATTGGAACGCCTCTTCATTTGAATAAGAAAATTATAAATCACTGAACCATAAATTTCAAATTCTTATTTACATGGATTGGGACGCCTTTGGATGTAAATAACGATTTGTAAATGAGTGAGCTTAAGTGTGGCATTCGTACGAACAACCTCCTTTCGATTTGTAATCTCTTTGTACGAATAATTCCTTTTCTTCGTTCATCTAATCATTTTTGTTATTACCTTCAGATGAATGAGTCTTTAGACTTCTTTTGTGTTGTAATTTGTTCATTCGATTATTTCCAAATGTGTATCCGACATGACGTGCGTCTCTTTTAACAACTAATACGTCTGTACGAATCATTCATTGTCTTTACTCTTCGAATCGCTATCATTATTGCGTTTGTACAAATGGCTATTTGAACTTCTTTCGACTCGCAATTTGTTATATGTATATTTTAGATTGTATATCGATCGTCACAAACCATATGGAGATAATTCGAATAGAGCACTGGGACGGAGCTCCCTTAAGGTGGGAAGACTGTAACATCTCGTATCTTATGGTTAATATTAATCATGACTCTGTTCCTATTTTTTTTGTTTTTTTAAATAAAAATTCGTTTTTTACTTGTTAGCCAATTTGGTGAAAATCGTCATTTTTAGTTATTTGTGTATCGTGCTTCGGGTATTTATCCGTTAAGCGTTCTAAGAAATTAAATTTTTCATATTTTATCTCCGGAAGCTAAATTATTTGTATTTTAGTATTTCTCAACTTTTCTCGCGTTTTGCTGAAACCGTGTCAAAAATAGTACCTTAAGACTTTTTAATATTTTAACATAGTGTTTTAAATCAAATATTGTGGTATAAATGTTTTAGAAAAATAAAACAATAAAAATGTAAAAAAAACATAAAATATAAACCAAACGCCCTTTATTCAATTTGTGTGCTCCTACAAAACTAAAAACCAAACACCCCTCTAATTTTTATAAAAGATGAGGAGTCAATTAGATAATTAGGAAAGTCAAACAAAGACTAATTTATTCCCCTTTTCTTTTGTTGTCTACATAAACCCAAAATAAACATCCTTTAAATAAAAATTTTACAATTTAGGAAGTATAGAACACTTATGGACTGGTATATATAAAGTTTAAGTCTTATTCAATTATCCCATAAAAAACACACAAATATCGTAAACCAATTTTCTCTCCTCCCTCTTCTATGCATGCGTCATCCTTCCCCACAACCACCATCAATCACCACCAAAGTTCAATTAAACACTTCTAATCTACTTTAAATCACTCATAAACTAATCATCATCATTCTTTATAACCTCAAATTAATCATGCAAGGGTTTTTACAAGATTCTTGATTTTAAAGATTTTTGATATTGAAGGATTTTATTGATTTTATGTTCAATTGCTGCTATAATGGTTCAATTGCAAGTGATTGTACAAGTTTTGAGGCTGAATAAAAGCCAGGGTTTTTTTTATCAAAAAGGGATGTTTGGATTTCGACAAATAGGGAAGAACAAAAGGGGCTTTTGTTTGATCTTTTTCTTGGCTTCTACAAGTGTTGTGAGTGATTTTGAACCCTTATATATTGATTAATTTCTATACTAATGTATGTGTTTGATTTTCATATTTTGTGCACATTCATGATCTTGATTGATCTTGATTTTGATTATCTAAATTATATGAGGTTTTAATGTATGAGATATGTAGAAGGGATTGTTTTTACATCAGTAGCAAAATTGCTTATTCACGAAATATTTTTTGCTTAAGGCCTGTGATTTTATGACTTAGTTGGGTAGAGAAACATACAAGGTCTATGTGGTGCTTTGGATGGAGCGGTAACTCATCCGGATGACCAAGTTACGCCCAATTTAGTTAAACTAGTCCAAATGGGTGACCTGCAGATAGTTTGTGTTTTAATGGGGAAATTTTGGCTTAAATCCTACTAGTTATTTACATGAATAAATAGGTTAATATCTCGGGTCCTAGTGGTGAGTTGGATGGAACACCAACTCTTCCGGATGGTTGAGATACGACCAAAATCGTGGAAACAAACCTAGTGTGTACCCAGAATTTGTAATGCAGATAGTTAGGCTTGTAATAACTTTTATTTACTTGGGGACTACTGGGTTTTTACATGAGGGAAGGGTACAACCTATGAGGACCATGTGGTTCTTTGGATAGAAATTTATCTCTTCCGGATGAGTGAGATATGACCAATTTTCCGAAACTAGTCGAATCTGGACCGCTGTTAGGAAAAGTAGTTTAACTCCAGGTTTCTACACTAAAGTGTTGAATTAAAAAGTTTATATATGTAATAGACACATAGACTAACACCTCCAGTTAGCCTCACTCTAATTGCTATCATAGATTTGGATTTATGGCCGTTTCCGTGAAGCGTTAAAAATCAGTAAATATTCTGGTTTGGGTGTTTAGGGATAAAATAGTCTTTTCATATGGTTCTGAAACTTTTTAGAAAGTGATGCCTGAATTTTTAGAAAATAGATTCAAAATGCTTTCTGTAGGAGAAAGACTTGTATTTTTATCCATCATGGATTAGGAGCTATGAGTTCGGGAAGTTGAGTTAATTTTAGAAATTGAGAATTTACGTCTTGTCCTAAAATTTAAAACATACGAGTAAACATAGGTAAAATAATAATTGAGGGACGAAACTAAGTAGATGTTTTATTACTTATTAGCCTAGGTTACACACCAATTTTGAAGCAAAAATAGTTGGGGGAAGTCTTAATGCAATGCCATGCATATCTCAGAAACATATCTCGTGATCATTTGATTTACTTTTACGTATTGATTTTCTTTATCATGCTAATTCGCGTCACGCCTTTTAGGTGGTGCTTAGATATCTCCCGCTCGTCTAACGATCTTTTGGTTTTCTTGCATTTAAGGTGAGTTCATAGCCCCTTTTCTATTTACTCGTTTTACAAACTTTACGGGGTGAGATTACATGCTCGTTTTACCAAGTAAACTCATTGATTTCTACTACATAAGCGTTACATGACTATTTTTACTAAAAAATTTACTTGCTTACTATATGATTTCTAAAAAACATGTGCGTTACATGGTTGTTTCTTCATGAATTTACTAAAGCTTGATTTGCTTACTACATGATTTGAGATCATTAAATACCTATATATGAAACCGTGAGTTTTAAACACATTATTTGATTTAAATGGGACACAATTGTTTTTCAATTGTATGTTATTCCTGGTCATATAATTGCCTAAGTACCATTTGCCATTAAGTCCCCTTTTCTATTATGAGCCGTTAATTACTAGCTGGGTAAACGCGAGTGATGTGGATAGATCTATCAGGACTGACAATCCCCGTCTGGGCTGTGGTTTCTAGATAACCATTGACGCATTTAACATTTGAGGTAATTCGTAGGATGTTTAGCAGCATCTGTATTTTATTTCTTTTAGGGCAGACTTGAGTATATTACGTGTTAAGGTTCGGTGTCATGAGATAAGAGCAATAATTTATTGTTTTCATCTAGACATGGTGAATTTGTTTCTCTTATCTACATCACTACTTGGATTTCGGAAATTATACCTTGAAATGTTGTAACGCTACTTTTCTTACTTAAACATTATTTGAGTTATTTCAATACTGCTTTTACTTAAACCTATGAATTCACCAACATTATTGTTGACGTTTTTGCATGTATTTTCTTAGGTTAATATATTTCTAGCTGATCAGTGGGAGCATTCGAGTCGCGCAGATACAAATATTTTTTGAAGACTTTATAATTTCAGTACCATTTAATAAATGTTTTGACAATGTTTTCTAATACATTATAAATGGGACCTGTTGTTACTCTGATATTTTATAAAAATTATCGAATGGGTTGATGATGTGCGGTCGCCGTAGGACTTCTACACGATAAGTTTTACAACTTCGTAGGCAGTGCACATAATCGTTGTAGTGTAGTATGGGCAAGACTCGGGGTTGTTTATCGTTCACTCGAGGAATAGGTTGGGAAGGCTTGATCACGGTCTAACAGAATTCTAAGGGTTGAGAGAAGATTATTTTTGTATTTTTTATGTTTATAGGAAAGCAGTAAAATCATATATTTGAGAGGGGATTTGGTTTTAGCTAATAAACTAAATATAAATCTAAACTAATGGTGATAACAATAAGATAAAGATTGTGCTTATTTAATCATGTATTACTCCCTAGATTGCTTCTCCTAGTGTTGTTGCCTTGCACCCTTGTGATGATCTATATAATTAGTTCCTAAGTCATGAACGAATTACACGAACCCGCCGGCTACTTAGCATTTCGTTAGAGCAACGCACAAGTAAGGTAGTATGAAGACTATTACAAGGCCCCTAAGGGTACACTAAGTGCATGTGAAATATATTAAGAGTGGATCAACCATATTAGGTGGCAAGGTAGTATGAAGATTGTTGCCCGATGGTATCCTTTCTGCACAATCATGTTTTCCTAGACATATCAATAGCGATACAAACAAAAGCTGGTTTTTTAAGACCTAACATGCACATCCATCACAAGAAGCAACAACACTAAGATCTACATTCTAGGTTTCATACAATCATAAACAAACACAATAATAAGTTCAACCAAGCATGTTAAAGATAAAGCAAGAACTGATAGGAATAACACAACAAGACATATTGAATATTAAATAAGTCTTACTTGATTAAAACATGAATTGAAGGAAGTACAATAGGGTTTTTAGGCCCTAAAATCGTCTCCTACAGCTGCTAAACGAACTAGGGTTCGTACACTCTTTTTATTCTAAAGTTACACACTCAAAACCCTACATTCAGGTTGGTATATATAGAAAAATCACGGCGACGGCATCGCTTTTTAGTCGTGACGCCGTTGTGAGTAAAATCTTCTAGATCTGTGTGCGAGTCGGTGCGGGCTAACGCCGTCATGAAATGTTGTGACGCCATCACTTGATGGGTTGTGACGGCGTCGTGTATAGCTGGTGACGCCGTCTCAAGGCTCTGTGGGCACAAATCTTCAAGAATCTTGGTGTTGGTTCGTAATCTTGTATGTTTCTTCTCTAAATGAGCTCAAGTCACGTGTAATTCATCCAAATGCCCTCCAAATGAGAAATACCTGAAAAGGAACGATTAAGTACCTTTTTTGGGCATAAACACACGATTTTGAGGGTTAAATGACCCTGAAAAGTGTATAAAATGACACCTTATCAAATACCCCTACACTTAGGATTTGCTTGTCCTCAAGCAAATGGGTTTTTCTATCTAGACAATAACAATATGAGAGGTCATTTTACCTACTCTTTAAAAATATTCTACAACACAACCTTCTAGACCTCGTAATTAAAAGCACGGAATATATACACTAGCACCTCACATAAGTGTTTGGGATTCTCTCTTTCACTCAGTTGTATAATAAATTATAACATATGGGGGAAATGGAAAATCAACACTCATTAAATGCCATAGCATATAAATTACCATAGGCTTGGTAAAGGATCAAACCTCCACCGCTAGGTGCAAGTATTATTCATTACTATCTAAGAGGTCTTTTAAAGGGTTGTGGGGTGTAGGTGTAAGATAACATATAAGGGAAACGGAAATGGATGGGATACATTTAGGTGACTTTGAGTGAATTTGGAGTGAAAGGGTTAGCTAATTATTTACACGAATACACGCTGGTTTGGTTGCTAAGCCAAGACTCGGACAAAGATATACAAACTCTACATCAATCTCTTTCTTTTTCTTTTCTATTTTTTTTAATAACATAATACAACATGGAGGTTTATAACACGTACCCCTACACTTGAGCTTTTACATGCTCGATATTTACAATCTAAATAATGACCCGTATTGAGGTGGATCAAAATAACATGGAGATCATTTGACAAACGTATGGGGGTATTGACTTAACCTTTCTTCCCCATTCTTCCGCGAAATAAATACTACCATGAATCCCAATCGTCCCAAAACTGTATTTACAAGGATAAGGACTTAGCAACCATGTACTCAAATAATTAACTTGGGTTAAACACAATAATGTACTAAAAATAAGTACATACAAGGTGGCCTAAGGGTATTTGGGTGTAACGATTTGTTTAAGGGTGACAATGCTCTTCATTAATAATCTAGAATCCACCGGAAGATTACGAGAACCGTTAAAAAGGATAGGCTCGGAGGGTTGTACTAAGGGTATCCTGCACTAAAAATGAGTGCATGGCAAGGGTGTGGGATAGTTATATGATCGGTGTGACCATCATAACAATTACAGGTTTAAAACATGGGTTAATCCTAATGCCTCTTATCAAGCAAATCCTAATACTTACTATGCGGTCTCAGGATGCATCACAAAAACAAGTTCTAGAATTTAATATACTACCGGTACACTCTCATAATCCTAAAGTAACCAATACCAATGTTCGAGAAAAGGCGACAAAACCACGTATACACATCCGTAAATCAACTATCTAAAAGGTAAAATATCTAAGGGCGGACCTCACAATAGTGGGGGTGCATTTTAAGGTTTTTGTCTAGTCCCATTTAAATTATTCCTATCCATGAGAGACGCTATTAAATACTCGTTATTCGATCGGTAAAGTGTTATTCGGTATGTGTCATAAAAAAATTTAAATTTGGGTAAAAATTACCTCTTATGCTATGTTTCGATATATTACCCATCATTTTAAGGACAAAGCAAATGGCAAATGAAAGAATAGTTTCTAAGGCTTATTTTCCCCCTACACTTAAGTTGAACATTGTCCCCAATGTTCTCTAGAAGTACCCGTAAAAACGAATAAAGGGAAAAGAAAACAAGGAAAAGAAACTAGTACTCCCCTGGTTTGCTCAATAATGGAGAAGAAACATGCGATAACTGGTTAAATCATCCTCCAAGAATCATCCAATGAAACTTCCTAAGAACTTCCAAGCTTCTTCTCATCAAATATAACCTGTAATCAAAGACAAAGACAACTATACCAAGCATAAAATGTGCGATAGATATATATATACAATGTGAATTTAGGGTTCGACTCGATAGATAGAATGAGAGAATTGTTAAACTCATTAGGTTTGCAGGTTTATAAAAGAATATTACATATTTTAAATGTTGTGCAAGTTATATTTTCAAAAATAATTAAAACTTTTGAGTTTTTTGGACCTAGGCGTTTGACGTCGTCAGGGTTATTGTGACCCCGTCACAGGTGTCGTGGTGACGGTGTCGCGTATTAATCGTGACGCCGTCTCCACAGTCTGTGAAAATTAAATTATTGTTTTTGATGAAAAATTTTCTGCACTTGATTCCATAAGTTAATTCCTGTACAAATAGTTGCATAAAACCTGAGATTTAACAATTCAATCATATGACTCTAAACTGACGCGAATTAATCTAAACAATTCATTTAACATGTTAGAATTTAGCTCAAAAGCCGGATAAATTCCCCTACACTTATTGTTGCAAAATACCTTTGATTGAAATTAAGACGAGGTTAAAGACAAACAAAGCATGATTACAAGATAGTTCAAACATAATAAAACAAACTATAAAGAATTAAAACACACATGACACTCTTAATTTGCGGGAAAAGTAAATTGGGTTGCCTCCCAAGAAGCGCTTTTCTTTATTTACGAGTCTTGTAGCTAGACTCGAAGTCCTTTTACTCCTTAAGCTTGATGATACTTACATGGTTAGTTTTAAGTTTTTCAATTGTCTCTCTATCTCTTTTGTACGTGCGTCCAAGGTTCATGCAAGCTTTGTAATATTCCTTTCTTTTTTCAAGGACATGCTTAAACCCCTTTGTTCTAACTTTCAAGCTTTCCTTAAAGAATGCCTCAAACTTATCCTTTTCTAGAGAGGATACTAGGTCTAATTCATTTGTCCTTTGGGGCATTCTAAACATAACCTCGTCGTCTCTTTGGGCAAACCTGACTAGTCCTAAAGATTCATCATAAGTGAGCTTAGATGTGTGCGCAAAAGGTTGTCCCAAGATTACTTCACTTAAACCACTATCAATGATGTTGCCTAAGTCTTCTAAAATCATAAAGTCCACAACATAAATGAAGCATCCAATAAATATATGCATATTTTTAGCTCTTCCAACGAAGTTACAAAACTTATATGGTTGGTATGGGTTTCTACGTGCTTGAAAGGATTTTTCTTTTATTTTGTTATAGTAAGCACGAGACATGATGTTAACAGGAGATTGTAGATCAATGTATGCATGGCCCGTGTAAACGGTGCCAATTACACAAGGAATCTTTAAGATCCAGGGGTCGCCTCTCCTAATCTTGGGCTCTATGGTTGAGAAAGGGGGTTGAGGTTTCCTAGCAGTTCCTTATGGTAAGCTAATTCTTCCTTAGTAGGGAACTTATCTTTGAACAATTCTTCCTTAAAATTGTTTCTTCGTTGCGTTCTTAATTCAAGTTCTTTAATTCTCTCTTCAGGGCAGAAAATCTCAGAGTCGGAAGATTGGTTGGTTGACACATTAATGGTTTTGAAGAGGAGAGAATCAATAGTCTGCCTCATTTCTAAGAGCTTGTTTATTCGGGCCATAAACTTACCATGAGTAGTGATAGAGGGTTCCTGATAAAGAGATCCTAAGGTCGATGATGGATTCCCATTCTCCATAGCGAAGAATGGAATAGTCAATGTAAATTACAAACAGACACACAAAGAAAAGATAGACTACAAGAAAGCTAATATGCGGAAATTAAAGTCTCACTTGAAAGGATTCAAGCGAGTAGAACTAAGCTAAACTATAATCAAAACCTAACTATTCCCCGGCAACGGCGCTAAAAACTTGATGTGCGGGTCATCGTAGGACTTCTACATGAGAAGTTTTACAACTCCTTAGGCAGTGCACCTAATAGTTGTAGTGTAGTATGGGTAAGACTCGGGGTTGTTTATCGTTCACTCGAGGAATAGGTTGGGAAGGCTTGATCATGGTCTAACAAAATTCTAAGGGTTATGAGAAGATTATTTTGGTTTTTTTATGTTTATAGGAAAGCAGTAAACTCATATATTTGAGAGGGGGGTTTGGTTTTAGCTAATAAACTAAATATAAATCTAAACTAATGGTGATAACAATAAGATAAAAGATTGTGCTTATTTAATCATGTATTACTCCCTAGATTGCTTCTCCTAGTGTTGTTGCCTTATCACCCTTGTGATGATCTATGTAATTATTTCCTAAGTCATGAATGAATTACACGAACATGCGGTCTACTTAGCATTCCGTTAGAGCAACGCACAAGTAAGGTAGTATGAAGACTATTACAAGGCCCCTAAGGGTACACTAAGTGCATGTGAAATATATTAAGAGCGGATCAACCATATTAGGGGGTAAGGTAGTATGAAGACTGTTACCCGATGGTATCCTTTCTACACAAACATGTTTTCCTAGACATATCAACAGCAATACAGACAAAAGCTGGTTTTCTAAGACCTAACATGCACATTCATCACAAGAAGCAACAGCACTAAGATCTACATTCTAGGTTTCATACAATCATAAACAAACACAATAATAAGTTTAGCCAAGCATGTTAAAGATAAAGCAAGAATAGATAGGAATCACACAACAAGACATATTGAATATTAAATAAGTCTTACTTGATTAAAACATGAATTGAAGGAAGTACAATAGGGTTTTTAGGCCCTCAAATCGTCTCCTACAGCTGCTAAACAAATTCGGGTTGGTATATATAGAAAAATCGTGGCGACGGCGTCTCGTTTTAGTCGTGACGCCGTCGTGAGTAGAATCTTCTAGATCTGCGTGCGAGTCGGTGTGGGCTGATGTCAACATGAAATGTTGTGACACCGTCACTTGATGGGTTGTGACGCCGTCATGTATAGCTGGTGACGCCGTCTCCAGGCTCTGTGAGTACAAATCTTCAAGATTCTTGGTGTTGGTTCGTAATCTTGTCTGTTTCTTCTCCAAATGAGCCTAAGTCACGTGTAATTCGTCCAAATGCCCTCCAAATGAGAAATATCTAAAAAGGAACGATTAAGTACCTATTTTGGCCATAAACACACGATTTTAGGGGTTAAATGACCCCGAAAAAGTGTATAAAATGACACCTCATCAGTTGACTTTTCAAAAACGTCTCACTTAGAGTCGTTTTCTGTAACTTGTACTTTATGCTATGAAGTAGCACCCCAAGTGGAATTCCGATGCGTTGTGATTTTTGGCGGGCGTTACAGATCGGTATCAGAGCACAAGTTATAGCGAACTAGGTCATCTTCAAAACCTGGACTATAACTGTTTTTCAAAAAAAATTAAGAGTCTTTTACCATTGTCCGATATCCGCGTGCGCGTGCTCCCTGATCCCTTATAAGCACTCTTTTGCGTCACTACTACTACTATTACATGGATAATGAGTATTTAACACTTGGCTATGATTTTGCTCTCTTACGTCTATCTTATGACGTCTTACTATTTACCTTATATCGGTCAGTTATATAAATATTGATCACTCCGATTGTTGCGTGCTTTCTGATTTCTCATTACTCCCTCGAACACCAATGCTGATATTATATTAGGACACTCGCATTTATGAGCTACTTTATTTTCGATCCCTTACGCTTATCTCTAGGATTATCGCCATCTATCTATATAAAAGAAATTCATATAAGTGTTGACTATTTTCGGTCACTGATGTCTACTTGGTATTATTTTTATGTGTATAAATTTGGATCAGAGGGGTACGTCTTAATGAGTTTGTTTACTTCAATATATTGTGAGCAATGCGGTGATCTCCGAAACATTTACGCGATTTTACCTTATTCCCTTTTGATGATATTGAAATTCGGTATAGTTTGTCAATTCCACTGATTATTTTACCATTCAACTCTGAGTTGGAACACTCTTCTTATGCTTTTGAATCGCATATTTTGTTTCGTAATCCATCATTTTAAAGTCTTCCAGTTGATGGGAGTACGACTTTAACTTGTCACCTCGGATCGTGTCGTCTTTTGCACTTACCTTTTGAACGCGATTGACTAACATCTCCTTATTCTTCTTGTTGCTTCTTATGATTTTGAAGAATCATGCCACCAATCTTCTCAGCGTAACATTGTTTTGATCTCGTGTTTTGTGCTGATGATGCTTAAATAGGCTAATTTATAATTATCTTATTGAAATGAATTGGGACGCCTCTTTATTTGAATAAGAAAATTATAAATCACTTAACCATAGATTTTAAATTCTTATTTACATGGATTGGGACGCCTTTGGATGTAAATAATGATTTGTAAATGAGTGGGCTTAAGTGTGGCATTCGTACGAACAACCTCCTTTTGATTTGTAATCTCTTTGTACGAATAATTTCTTTTCTTCGTTCATCTAATCATTTTCGTTATTACCTTCAGACGAATGAGTCTTTAGACTTCTTTTGGTTCATAATTTGTTCATTCGGTTATTTCCAAATGTGTATCCGACATGGCGTGCGTCTCTTTTAACAAGTAATACGTCTATACGAATCATTCATTGTCTTTACTCTTCGAATCGCTATCATTATTGCGTTTGTACAAATGGCTATTTGAACTTCTTTTGACTCGCAATTTGTTATATGGATATTTTAGATTGTATATTGACCGTCGCAAACCATATGGAAATAAGTCGAATAGAGCACCGGGACGGCGCTCCCTTAAGGTGGGAAGACTGTAACATCTCGTATCTTACGGTCAATATTAATCACGACTCTGTTCCTATTTTTTTGTTTTTATAAATAAAAGTTCGTGTTTTACTTGTTAGCCGATTTGGTGAAAATCGTCATTTTTAGTTATTTGCGTATCGTGCTTCGGGTATTTATCCGTTAAGCGTTTTAAGAAATTAAAATTTTTATATTTTATCTCCGGAAGCTAAATTATTTGTATTTTAGTATTTCCTGACTTTTCACGCATTTTGCTGAAACCGTGTCAAAAATAGTACTTTAACACTTTTTAATATTTTAACTTAGTGTTTTAAATCAAATATTGTGGTATAAATGTTTAAAAAAAATAAAACAATAAAAATGTAAAATAAACATAACATATAAACCAAACATCCTTTATTCAATTTGTGTGCTCCTACAAAACTAAAAACCAAACACCCTTCTAATTTTTATAAAAGATGGGGAGTCAATTAGATAATTAGGAAAGTCAAACAAAGCCTAATTTTTTTCCCTTTTTCTTTTGTCGTCTAGATAAACCCAAAACAAACATCCCTTAAATAAAAAATTTACAATTTAGGAAGTATAAAACACTTATGGACTAGTATATATAAAATTCAAGTCTTATTCAATTATCCCATAAAAAACACACAGATATCATAAACCGATTTCCTCTCCTCCCTCTTTTATGCCTGCGTCGGCCTTCACCACAACCACCATCAATCACCACCAAAGTTTAATTAAACACTTCCAATCTACTCCAAATCACTCATAAACTAATCCTCATCATTCTTCATAACCTCAAATTAATCATGCAAGGGTTTTTACAAGATTCTTGATTTTAAATTTTTTTGATATTGAAGGATTTTATTGATTTTATGTTCAACTGGTGTTATAAGGGTTCAATTGCAAGTGATTGTACAAGTTTTGGGGCTGAATAAAAGCCAGGTTTTTTTTATCAAAAAGGGGTGTTTGGATTTCGGCAAATAGGGAAGAACAAAAGGGGTTTTTGTTTGATCTTTTTCTTGGCTTCTACAAGTGTTGCGAGTGATTTTAAACCTTTATATATTGATTAATTTCTATACTAATGTATGTGTTTGATTTTCATATTTTGTGCACATGCATGATCTTAATTGATCTTGATTTTGATTATCTAAATTATATAAGGTTTTGATGTATGAGATATGTATAAGGGATTAAAATGGCATTGCATGGTGTTAGATGCTGTTAAAAATGGTGTTTGGATTGGAATTATATAAGTTTTTGGGACTGTTTTTACATCAGTAGTAAAACAGCTTATTTACGAAATAATTTTGGCTTAAGTCCTGTGATTTTATAACTTGTTTGGGTAGTGAAACATACAAGGTGTATGTGGTGCTTTGGATGGAGCGGTAACTCATCCGGATGACCAAGTTACGCCCAATTTAGTGAAAGTAGTCCAAATGGGTGACCTGCAGATAGTTTGTGTTTTAATGAGGAAATTTTTGCTTAAAGCCTACTAGTTATTTATATGAATTAATAGGTTAATATCTTAGGTCCTAGTGGTGAGTTGGATGGAACACCAACTCTTCCGGATGGTCGAGATACGACCAAAACCGTAGAAACAAACCTAGTGTGTACCCAGAATTTGTAATGCAGATAGTTAGGCTTGTAACGAATTTTATTTACTTGGAGGCTACTGGGTTTTTACATGGGGGAAGTGTACAACCTATTAGGACCATGTGGTTCTTTGGATAGAATTTTATCTCTTCTGGATGAGTGAGATATGGCCAATTTGCCGAAACTAGTCGAATCTGGACTGCTGTTAGGAAAAGTAGTTTAACTCTAGGTTTCTACACTAAAGTGTTGAATTAAAAATTTTATCTATGTATTAGACACATAGACTAACACCTCTAATTGGCCTCACTCTAATTGCTATCATAGATTCGGATTTATGGCCGTTTTCATGAAGGGTTAAAAATCAGTAAATATTCTGGTTTTGGTGTTCAGGGATAAAATAGTCTTTTCACATGGTTCTGAAACTTTTTAGAAAGTGAGGCCTGAATTTTTAGAAAATAGATTCAAAATTATTTCTGTAGGAGAAAGCCTTGTATTTTTATCCATCATCATCGATTAGGAGCTATGAGTTCTGGAAGTTGAGTTAATTTCAGAATTTGGGAATTTACGTCTTGTCCTAAAATTTAAAACATACGAGTAAACATGGGTAAAATAAGAATTGAGCGATGAAACTTAGTAGATGTTTTATTACATATTAACCCAGGTTACATACCAATTTTGGAGCAAAAATAGTTTAGGGAAGTCTTAATGCAATGCCATGCATATCCCGGAAACATATCTCGTGATCATTTGATTTACTTTTACGTATTAATTTTCTTTATCATGCTAAGTTGCATCACGCCTTTTAGGTGGTGCTTAGAGATAACTTGCTTGTCCAATGATTCATTTTTCTTATGGTCTTCTTGCATTTAAGGTGAGTTCCTAACCCCTTTTCTATTTACTCGTTTTACAAACTCTACGGGGTGAGAATACATGCTCGTTTTACCAAGTAAACTCATTGATTTCTACTACATAAGTATTACATGACTACTTTTACTAAAGCTTTTACTTGCTTACTACATGATTTCTAAAAAACATGTGCGTTACATGGTTGTTTTCTTATGAATTTACTAAAGCTTGATTTGCTTACTACATGATTTGAGATCATTAAATACCTATATATGAAACCATGAGTTTTGAACATATTATTTGTTTTAAATAGGACACAAGTGTTTTTAAATTGTATGCTATTCCTGATCATATTATTGCCTAAGTATCCTTTGCCATTAAGTCTCCTTTTCTATCATGAGCCGTTAATTAATAGCTGGGTAAACGCGAGTGTTGTGGATAGATCTATCAGGACTAACAATCCCCATCTGGGCTGTGGTTTCTAGATAACATTGACGCATTTAACTTTTGAGGTAATTCGTAGGATGTTTGGCAGCATCTGTATTCTATTTCTTTTTGGGCAGACTTGAGTATATTACGTGTTAAGGTTCGGTGTCATGAGCTTAGAGCAATAATATATTGTTTTCATCTAGACTTGGTGAATTTGTTTCTCTTGTCTACATTACCTAATTCTTGTGGTCCACTACTAAAAATTACTTGATTTATTGAATCACTACTTGGATTTCGGAAATAAAACCTTGAAATGTTGTAACGCTCCTTTTCTTACTGAAACATTATTTGAGTGATTTCAATATTGCTTTTACTTAAACCTATGAATTCACCAACATTATTGTTGACGTTTTTGTATGTATTTTCTCAGGTTATTATATTTCTAGCTTATCATTGGTAGCATTCGAGGCGCGGATACAAATATTTTTTGAAGACTTTATAATTTCAGTACCATTTAATAAACGTTTTGATAATGTTTTCTAATATATTATAAATGAGACCTATTGTTACTCTGATATTTTATAAAAATTATCGAATAGTTGACTTTTCAAAATGTCTCACTTAGATTTGTTTTCTGTAACTTATACTTTATGCTATGAAGTAGCACCCCAAGTGGTATTCCGCTGTGTTGTGATTTTTGGGGGGTGTTACACAATGTATCCTACAAGCAAAAATAAGTAAAATGATAAGAATAAAGTTCAGTATTCCTTGAGATTGTCTTTTAGCGACCTTGATCTTCTTGAATACTCCAGCTTTATTTCTTCAGCTTGCAAATGAATACAATGAATCTAGTTAAGTTTTTACTCCCTCTCAACTAGTAGGCTCATTTTTCTTCAGCTCCCTCCCAAACAGACATCCCTGAGACTGGTAAGAGTTAATGTACTAGTCTTCTCAAATACCTCCTTTCTCATTTAGGATACTCTATGGGAGGGAATGATATCATCAACATCGTCTCACTTAGGAAGCATTCCAGTCCTGAAGTACACACTTTATCCCTTTTCGAAGTCAAAAATGTTGCACCAAAATTAATTAAGACTCGAAAATGCACTTTTCTCCCTCCATGAAAGACATGGTATGACTTGCTATCATCATACTCATGTGTACATCTTATATCGAAGTACACACTTTATCCCTTTTCTAAAGTTGAAAATGTAGCACCAAAATCAATTAAGACCCCGAAATGCACTTTTCTCCCTCAAAGAAAGACATGGTATGACTTACTATCATCATACTCATGTGTACATCTTATACCGAAGTACACACTTTATCCCTTTTCCGAAGTTATATACGTAGCACCAAAATCAATTAAGACCCGGAAATGCACATTTCTCCCTCCCGGAAAGACATGGTAAGACTTGCTACACCAAAGTCAACTAAGTCCCGAGTGAAAGCAATTTATCCCTCTATGTAGTCAAAACGGAAACATCAAAACGGTAACATAAAAACAACTAAGTACTGGATGTACACATTTATCCCTCCAGGATGATGACTAACTGAGGAATCATCCTACTCATGTGTACATCGTATATCAATTGGGACTACTTACTTAGCATCATAACCGTGATTGTACAAGCAATACTCTGTGAGAAGATATCGGTACTCTCTTTACAAATCTCTCTTGATCAACCCAATCTAAATCCCCTTATCTATTATATAGGCTAATACTGATGACCACGAGTTCTTCATGTTCTTTTCTACTCTTGGATTAGATCAAAATATGGTCAATGAAAACGGTCACAAATTTATCCAAATACGATTTACAAACCCGATTCATCAAATTAATGAATATCGCCAGTGGTTAGTCAGTCCACTAGGCATTACTTAGAACTTGTAGTGATCATACCGAGTCCTAAACATCGTCTTTGGAATATCCTCTTTACGAACTCTGAGTTGGTGATAACCAGACCTCAAGTCGATCTTAGAGTAGACTCTTGACCCTTGCAACTGGTTGAACAAATGTCAATTCTCATAAGTGGGTATGGGTTCTTCACATTAAGTTTGTTTAGTTCACTATAGTCGATACACATCCAAAAAGATCCATCTTTCTTTTTGACAAACAAAACTGGAGCTCCCCAGGGTGAGAAACTGGGTCTTAAAAATCCCTTGTCAGAAAGTTCTTGTAGCTGAGTAGACAAATCCTGTATTTTTGATGGTGCTAATCGATACGGGGCTCGTGCTATAGGTGCAGTACCCGGGACTAAGTCGATTTAAAATTCAACTTGTCGAGTAGGTGGTAAACCAGGCAAGTCTTCTGGAAAGACTTCCGAAAAATCCCGTACAATTGGCACGTCCTCAAGTCGCTTTTCCTCTGACTTGTCATCAGTCTTCTTTGCCGTAACTTGCGCTAGATAAACTTGGCATTGTTTCTGAATATACTTCGAGTCTTGGTACACGATATAATGCTCAACTTTGACTTACTTCCTTCGTTACATCCATCACCTTGGATTATCAACACTTCATCTCCATAAGGAATAGAAACGATCTTCTCGTCACAAACGATCACCGCGTGATAATTTACCAACCAATCCATTCCTATAATGAAATCAAAACTACCGAGTTCTACGGGCATTAGGTCAACATTGAACGGGTGACCTAGTAATTCTAGCGTGCAACCTCTTAGTATCTCATTTGTTTTTTAAACTCCTCCGTCGGCTAATTCTACAGCATAACTAACATCTAGAGTGGATGGGATGACATCAAGCAATACACTAAAAGTAGTCGACACAAAACTTCTATCAGCACCCGAATCAAATAACATGGAAGCACAATGATTATTAAGAAGGAACGTACCCATGAAGATGTTGGAATCGGGATTATCTCCTCCTCCTCCAATTGCGTAAGCTCTTGCCTTAACTTCATTGTTCCAGTCTTATTTCCCGTCTTGTTCCTGCGGTTCTGATTTTTCAACTTGGGACACTCACTTTGGTAGTGCCCTTGTCTTCCACACTCATAGCAGGTGACGCCCAACTGATTTACAACTGGGGCTCTTTGAGTAGTAGGAGTAGAAACTGCGGCCTAACAATCTCTAGTCATGTGGCCAACCCTCTTTCAGTTACCACACTTCACCATACATGACCCTTCATGATGCATTCTGCACTTATTGCAGTAAGGCAAAGCTCTAGCATATTCTTTCCTCTCAACATTGCTACCAACCGTATAGGCTCTCTCCACATTCTGTCCATTAACATTCTGCCTCTTGAAGGGTTGTTGTTGTCCGTGGTTGTCTCTCGAGTTATTGTTAAACCTTCTTTTATTCTCAGCATTCCTAGCAGCATAACCCTTCAGTTTCTGGTCCATCAAGTTGTTAGCAGTACGGACTGCATCTTGGAGTCTAGTAGGTTCAGCAACAATCACATTCCCTTGAATGTTATCTGGAAGACCTCCAATGTACCTCTCAACTTGATCATCCTCTTCAGGGACCATCTTGGTACACAACAACACTAGATCTTGAAACCTCTGGTTATAAGCAGTCAAATCATTACCCTTCACAATCAAGTTCCATAGTTCGGTCTCCATCTTCTGAATCTCGTTCCTTGGACAATACAACTCAGTCATCAACTTCATAAGCGCCTTCCATGTCATGGCATAAGCAGCATCAGCTCCAACTGTTCTCTTTTCCACCAAGTTAATGCACTATTCAACAAGGTGCATGATGTATACTTTACTTGGTACTTCGGTGAACAATTACTGATATGGAACACTGTTCCCATCTTTTTGAACCAGCGAGCTAAACCAACAACTCCCCCTGTTCCCGTGAAGTTACGTGGCTGGCACTTTAAGAAATCCTAAAATGTGCACTCACGGGCAACAGGCACAAAACCTCCAAAGTTCATGTTTGGATTTCCATTACCATTTCCTCCTTTGTTCCTATTATCGTCTCCTCCTCCATTTCCATTACCATTGTTAGCCTTACTATTTTGTAAAGCTGATGTTTTACACGTGAATTGGACTAGCTATAGACACTGCGTATAACGCAGGGGTTATTATTGTATAAGTGGGATAGTTAGCTTAGGATAAGGCTATAAATACCCCCTACTACTTTCCATGGGTGGTGTGGAAGTTCATTTGTATTTTCTCTTCTAATCTAATATATTACAAGTTTTCTTTCACCATCTCTTTACTTTCTCTCACTAGAATATACCATGTCTCAGTCTCATCTTTGTTTCTTTGATCAACCAAGACCCCCCGAATAAGGTGAATCACTAGTCTTACAATTGGTATCAAGAGCTAACCGGGGGTGTTTTGTATTTGTGTTGTGTTTTTTTGTGACTTATAGCTTCTTCAAGCTTATTTTTGTGGCTTATTTTAGCTATAAAAAAAGGTCATGGTTTGATTTTGTTTGTTTGTTGTGTTTGTGATAAAAGCCTTGCACTTTACAAGTGGGATATCAATCTTATTGCATAACTAAAGGTGTTTTGTGGCTTATTGGGTTAGTTCAACTTATTTCAAGCTTATTGTAACATCTTACAGTCATGGTTTTAAGGTATTTTGTGGCTTATTAAGAGGGAAACAGCTTATTCATAAGCTTAGTTGGTGTTTGCTGTTGACAGTCTGATTCAAGCTTTTTTTTTGTTAAAGTGCTTATTTTCGTGACTTTTTGTGTGTCCAACTGCTTGTTTTTAGAAGCTTATTCTTTCTGGGCTTATTTGGGTTTGAAAAAAAAACTCGGATCTATTTTTTTAGCTTGTAAGGACAATTTTTTTGTTTTTTGCAAGAAGACAAAAATCTGGTACAGGCGATTTATACACCTTGGTCTGTTGGCGATTTATACACTATAGGGGGCGATTTATACGTTCCATAGAGGGGCGATTTATACGTTCCATATAGGTGGCGATTTATACGTTCTATATAGGGGGCGATTTATACGTTTCACTATAGAGGGCGATTTATACATCTGCCAAAGGAGGCAATTTATACTTCTGCCAGGGTGGGCGATTTATACCAATGACTCTTAGGCGATTTATACATCATGACCGAGTCAACTCACTAAGTCATGATAGAAAGAAAGACTCGATTGAAGAACATAAAAAGCTCAAACCATTAACAAAACCATCAACAACAACTACCAACATCAAATACATCAGCCATAACGATGATCATCACAAATCCAACTCCAAGTCTATCCTACCCCTCGCACAAATAATATCACCAATCAAATCCTATACCATCTCCATCCATCAACTAGACTCAAAACAATATGAAATAAAGAAAAATCTCATATTTAGTTTCGGTTGCATCTTTCAAATATATGTCAAGACCCAAAATAGATCTATCCAACCCAAATCACATCATCATAGATCTTATGTTAAGGTAAAACCCTTAATTAATATTCAAATATAATAGATTAAACATAAACAAGAATGTTTTGTTCATCTATTGGTTCGAATTAAACAACTCAAACAAAATTAAATACCTACCCGAGACCTTTGTTATAAAGATCTTGATGTCTTTGAACCGATTGTACCAAAAGGGTTGCGGTTGTTTTGTTTTGTATGTGAAGAAAGATCTCGAGCAATTCATGTGGGTTTGATTACACGAATGATAATAGGCTTTGTAGCTAGGTATGATTTACTAAATCAACGAATGGTTATTTAATTAGGTGTGGAAGATAGAAATGAAAGAACCTCTTTTGGATATAGGTTGTGCTCGTGCGTGCTTAGTGATTTGGGGGAAAATAATAGCCGCGTGGGATTAGGAATGAGACATATATATAATAATAGATATATATATATATATATATATATATATATATATATATATATATTATATCTATATACACCTTAAGTTACTTCTGATATTACTTATGAAGGAGGAGTTGTACGCCAAGTTTTCAAAGTGTGACTTTTGGCTTTCAAAAGTACAGTTTCTTGGTCACGTGATTGATAGTGAAGGCATTGACATTGATCCTGCTAAAATTGATTCAATCAAGGATTAGGAATCACCCAAGACTCTAATAGACATTCGTCAATTCATAGGTCTTGCCGGTTACTACTGACGATTCATCGAAGGTTTCCCAAAAATTACTAGGCCTATGACGAAATTAACTTAGAAAAGCGCAAAGTTTGATTGGGGAGAAAAGGAGGAAGCTGCATTTCAACTGTTGAAACAGAAATTGTGTAGTGCGCCGATTTTGGCATTACCCGGATTTAGTGAGAACTTTGTGGTCTACTGCGACGCTTCTCATAAAGGGTTGGACATGGTTTTAACGCAAAAGGAGAGAGTTATAGCCTACGCATCCCACCAACTCAAGGTTTATGAGAAGAACTATACCACACATGACTTAGAACTTGGAGCAGTAGTGTTTGCCCTGAAGATGTGGAGACACTATCTGTATGACACGAAGTGTGTTGTGTTCAATGATCACAAGAGTTTACAGCATATTCTCGATCAGAAGGAGCTGAACATGAGACAACGTCGATGGTTAGAATTGTTAAGTGATTACGACTGTGAGATTCGTTACCACCTAGGAAATGCGAACGTAGTGGCTGATGCACTAAGCCAAAATGAAAGGATTAAGCCACTACGAGTTCAAGATTTGGTGATGCCTGTTGGTTTGAATCTTCCCGAGCAAATTCTAAATGCTCAAGCTGAGGCGAGAAAGGAAGAGAATTACATAACTGAAGATCTACATGGTATGATTAATAAACTTGAACCCCGTGCTGACGGAATGTTGTGTCTGAACAACAGGAGTTAGATTCTGTGTTTTGGTGACTTGAGAGCTTTGATTATGCACGAGTCTCATAAGTCAAAGTATTTCATACATCCTGGATCAGATAAGATGTACCAAGATTTGAAGAAGTTGTATTGGTGGCCCAACATGAAAGCAGAAATTGCCATCTATGTCAATAAGTGTCTAACATGTGCCAAGGTTAAGGCTGAATATCATAAACCATCTAGATTATTAGTTCAACCAAAGATTCCACAGTAGAAATGGTAGAATATAACAATGAACTTCGTTACTAAATTGAGAAAGACAGCAACCGGTCAAGACACGATTTGGGTAATCGTTGATCATCTCGCTAAGTCTTCTCATTTTCTACCCATGAAAAAAGACGACTCAATGGAAAAGTTGACGAGACAATACTTAAAAGAAGTGGTCTCGAGGCATGGTGTGCCAGTTTTGATTATCTTCGATCGTGATGGCAGATTCGCTTCACACTTTTGGCAATCTCTTCATAAAGCACTAGGTACTCGATTGTATATGAGTACAGCTTATCACCCGCAAACCGATGGTTAGAGTGAAAGGACCATTCAGACATTGGAAGACATGTTACGTGTATGTGTGCTCGACTCTGAAAAAGGCTAGGATAGACATTTTCCGTTGGTAGAGTTTTCGTATAACGATAGTTACCATACCAGTATTAAGGCTACACCATTTGAGGCGTTGTATGGGCGTAAGTGTCGATCACCTATTTGTTGGGCTGAAGTAAAGGATAGTCAGCTCACTGGTCCATAGATCATCCATGAGACAACCGAGAAGATTATTCAAATCAAGAGTCGTATTCAAGTCGCCCGCGATCGTCAAAAGAGCTACGCAGATGTAAGACGTAAACCCCTTGAGTTCAAGTGGGGGATAAGGTCATGATGACAGTGTCGCCATGGAAAGGGGTGATACGTTTTGGCAAACGAGAAAAGCTAAACCCTCGTTATATTGGACCATTCAAGATTCTTGCCAAAGTTGGAACCGTTGCCTACCGACTTGCTCCTGAAGTAATTGAGCAGATTTCATAGTACGTTTCACGTCTCAAACCTGAATAAATGCCTATCCGACAAAACTCTTGCTATACCATTGGATAAAATCCAAATTGATGACAAGCTCAATTTCATTGAGGAATCTGTCGAAATCATGGACCGTGAGATCAAGCGTCTGAAACAAAGCCGTATTGTGATCGTTAAGGTTTACTGGAACTCTAGAAGAGATCCTGAGTTTACTTGGGAACGCGAAGATCGAATGCTGAAGAAGTATCCTCATCTTTTCGCCAACTCTACACCCGTGGTAGATGCTACATCTTAAGCTTTGAGGGCAAAGCTCTTTTAACAGGGAAAGGATGTGACACCTCGTAAATTTCCGATCAATATTTTAACCGTTTCCGTCCATTATTTTTAACTTTTATAAGTTTCGTGTAATTTTTACATTTAACTAGGAAGCTATCCCGTTTATATCTGAGAATCGTTACCGGAGGCATTCCGGGTTGCCAATTATCATAGTCCTTCGACAGTTGTCGCATTTTTACGTCTCGAGTTGATATTTAAAAGTTCAAAATTTATTTGCGTAAGCGTTGTCGTTTTCAACTTTTTACGTAAGTCATAACCGATAACCTAAAATATCTAACCTTAAATAAATATCTTACCTAGGATCCTAAATTCAAATATTGGCTAAGGATGAAATTTGTCCCCAAAATCCCCCTTCCCCTACCCCTTGTCGTCCTCCCTAAGGACACACACACATACACTTCTATTTTTCTAGCTAGTATGTTCCCCCATTTCATTTTTGTGCATATAGTTGGCTAGATACATTCATTTTCTACCATTCTCTCATCCAAGAAAAATAGTTCTTATTTAGTAACATGTTTCAATATTGTATGCATCTCATTGTATTTATTGGGTTTGTTAATTAGGAAAACTATCAAACTATGTGGACTAAGAATAAGTTTTAAACATTGTACTTCAATTAAAAAAAACTATAAAACAATGTGAATGCTTAATACCAGGTTTAATAGTTTGGGTTAATTTGGAATATAAAAGTTTGAGATTTTTTTTATAAAAAGTTAACAATCTGTCTGAAATGTTCTTTTTACCCACATATCTAAAATGTTAAAAAAAACTTTAGTATATAAAAGGATTTTGTTCAAAATAGTTAATTGTATTTATAAAGTTACTATATAAAAGGATTTTGTTAAAAAAAACTTTAGTATATAAAAGGATTTTGTTCAAAATAGTTAATTGTATTTATAAAGTTACTATATAAAAGGATTTTGTTAAAAAATCTTTAGTATTTAAAAAAGTTTTTCTTAAAAAGTTTGTACTTTCTATAATTGTATTTATAAAAAATCTATTTATAAACTTAGTTTAATCTTAAAAAATGTTTACAATTTTTAATAAATGTTTAAAAACTCAGTTGTATAAAATCAGTTGTATCAAAACAAATAACCTGCTAAATGCATAAGATATAAAAACGATTTAAAAAGGTAAAAGTGTTTTTTTATAAAATGAGTTGTATTAAAAAAACAACATGCAAAAGATATAAGAAACTGTAAAAAGGCAAACAACAATAATAAAGGAATGTAGAACTTAAGGTGCGTTTGGTTTGCTATTCAGAATCATAATGGGTATGAGTTTCGGAATAACACGGAATGACAATGGGAATGAGATTACAAAGGAGGCACTCAAGCCTCCTATGAAAAAACCCACAAAATAAGATATGATTCCAATTTTTGATAACCACATTAACATACCAAACACTAACAATGATTTCATCTATCATTCTCTCATTCTCATAGGCTCATACCAAACGCACCCTTAACCATTAATCAAAATCATACCATATGAAACCATTCAAATGGAAAATTTGTCTTATAAAACAACATTCAGAAAATAACCATGGCTTAAAACTAATAAGCCAAATTATTTGGGTAAAAAAACCCACATATCCAAACATAAAACATAAGAAATTATTCAGAGCAAGATAAACTTGCTTAAATTAAGAAATTGTTCAGAGCAAGAGCAACTTGCTAAAAATCTTTTATATGGTAAACAAAAACGAAAAGTGAAGACTTTTATATTTAAAAAAAAGATTCTTTCTTTATTAGGTATGATTCTCTTAATTAATATTTTTTACTTTAATTATTTTTTTTAAAAGTCTATATATTTCTTCATTTGTCACTAAATTTTCGTTTCTGCAAGATTTTTCAAAAAAAATTATGATTAAAGTATATAAAAAAAACTTTAAAAAAGCGGAAGTAATTTAAAAGGAGCCTCTTTGTTCGTTTTATTAATTCGCCTGTTGAAAAACAATAAAACATGTACCGGATTGCTCATGATAAATAATTTTGGGCGAAAGTGAAAATTTTATAAAAAAAATATACTCGCATTCATTCATCATATAGAACAAAATCTTTTCTCTCATCCGCACCTAAACAACCATCAGATTTTCACTTTCGCCAGAAACAACATATTGATACGACTCAAAAGGAATTGGTACGTGACTCGCACGTGCCAACCTCCAACAGTTTTACCCGCCAAAGTTCATCCTCCAATTCACTATATAACCCTCATTAACAAACATAATTCATTAGCTAAAGATTTGTAAACTTTCCTTTCTATCTCAATCTTGTAACTAAACCTGTAACAATTCATTGTTCAGTAACCGTAATCTAATTTCGAATTCATTTTCTTCTTCATTGAATTCCTAATTGTTTTACAAGTTCAGTTCTCGAATTCATTGAATTCCGGGATTGTTCATATCTTTTCTAGTTTGTCTCATATCAAGTGGTATCAAGAGCCCTTTCCTGGCAACTTAATTGATTCTTTGGCGAGTTTGTTAGTTTTTCGGTAAATTTGTTCAGATTCAGGCGAGTTGTTCACATTCTGGTGAGGTTTTCGAGTATTTTCCGGCGTGTTGGTCCAAGATTTGGTCACGGTTGCAATGGGACTCTCAAAATTGGTTCAATGAAGGCTTTCTTGTTGATCTTTTTGTTAGCCATTTGCGTCCCGACATTAAAAAGGGGATTAGTTTGTTTACACTCAACTCTCTTTCGGAAGCTTATCATTTGGCTAAGTTACAAGAAATGGTGTATGGTATTACAAGCTTGTCTTCTTCTTCAAAGATTGATCATTCGAAAGAAGTAACGAAAGGTAGCATTGAGTTGGGGTTTCGGGATGATGGAAAAGGTAATGTAGGAGATGAATCTGAATCTGATATGTGTACTCTTGAAGTTGAAAAGAAGAGTGAAGATGGTGAGGCTATAGAATCAAAGAGTAAAAAGGAAATTGATGATAACGGTGGTGATAGTAAGAGCGAAGATGGTATGGCGAGTCATGGTAGTTTTAAGGATGATGATACAAGGAAAGCAATTTCCATAGATATCAAGATTATTAGCAAGAATTGGGAGGCCGTTGATAGTCATTGTAAAGGAAGTGGAATCATTAATGGAATTAAGATACGAGATGACATTGTAAGTGATAATTGGAGGTATTTTGAAGTTCACAAAGGTCTTGAAATTGAGATGAAAAATGGTGATGTTGTTGCTGGTGTTTCAGAAAATGGGTTGGCTGATTTGGTATATGAAATCACTGATTTGCCAGGAAGATATTCTGCTATGCGGTATGTTGAAGATGAATTCTTTTATGCTCATGCCTCATATTCAGAAACTGTTGTTAAACTTGATTGTAAGATGAACCAAGAAAGGAAGCAGAGGGCAAATTCAGAAAATGGAACTAGAAGCTTGAGTCATTTAGATGAAAAGTCTTTGTCTATGCTTTTCAAGGGTGATGAAAAGAATGAAAATGGTCTTGGTTGTGGGACATTTGATATGTGGAAGTGGCGTAAGAGGAAAAAGGTGCGCTACATAAAAGGAAATGTGAAGTGTGAAGTGCGGAAATGGCATAAAAGGAAGACAATAGGTTGTAAACAATGCAAATTTAAGCATAGAAAGCAGAAAATTGACATATGGAAATGGCCGAAAAAGAAGAAAGAAAGGACAGGTTTGAAAGTCTTGGCTGATCATAAGATGGTTCAGAATGGTGTCAAAATGGTGGAATATGGTATGAGTAAGTGGGGTAGGGGGATTCGTGAAGATTGCAATTGGGAAATCTCGAGTGAACTTAGTAAAGTAGGGGATAAAGAGAAGGAAATGGCATCAAAAGATTTGAGGTATGTTGAAGATCAGGATGGTAAGAATGAAGATGATAATGATGCTACATCTTGTATATAACATTTCGTATTTTCAGGTCATTTTATGACGTCATTTATTTTGTCATATATTTCACTAATTATTTTTTTTTCTTTTTCTCGTACGCATTCGCTTTTAAATTTAAGTGTTAAGTTAAATCGCTTGAACTAAAAAATCAACAACCAACGTAAACGAACACCAAACGAATTAAAGTTTTCGTCAAGCAAGCCTTATATTATTTTTACGAAAGTAACAATTAACTTTTTTTTTTGATTTCGTAAAGTATTTACATTTCGCAATTTAATTCATTTAGGTATACCCGGAAGCACCAAAACTTTTGTACGCTTCAACAAATACCCATTTTTATACCCAATACCCAAACTTTTATAAAAATGCACCCACCCATATTACATTGGCTGAATTTCATGCAAAATAAATAAAACAAGACTTTCAAATACAAGTAATTACTTTTACATACATATTCATTACAACTTGTAGCTTAACATTATCTAGACATTAGTCAAGATATCCAAAACACGTCATGTACAATGATCTTCCCAATCCCCACCCATATAATTCGTGCCAACAATATATGTCCAAAGGGACATATAGGCTACGGACAAAAATCACAACGTGCATATGTACATACTTCACCCCACATTAAAACCTAAGTATGACTAAGTCTTGACCAAAGACTTTCCCCATTTCCCTCAATGTGTCTTGGACTTTCAATAGTTGTATTGACTAGTCTTAGGGATATATAAGGCTTTCCCTAGCAAGTAAACACACACATAATCATTCTTAAGGTGAAACAAATAAAACCTCATCTTAGTTCTCAACCCGCTTCCTACAACGGCATACCAAAACATCCATAAAAATTTTGTACAACCACAAGACAAGCATTCACACACCATATCTAAGATATTCCTAGGTGATTAGAGGGTTTGGTTTAAGGTTTACAAGGGTTTAGATCATATTCATCATCATCCTACTACACATCAAGGTTATCTAAAAACCCTACATCATTTACTTTCATGATTTCATATGTATATAATGTTTATATGGTCTTCATTCAACATTTAGGATACATATATGACTTGTAAGATGGAATTTTATGTACACTGTGGTTATGTTTGTACACTTCTTTCATATGTCATTTCTATATGTAAAGAACATGTATTATATCTCTATAGAAACATAAGTAGCCTTATATAAGTAATGGCTTCAATTGTATTTAAAAGTATGTTATAATAAAACAGTTACTAAACTATTATGCACTAAATAATTGCAGTACAAGGTCATAAATGTGAGGAAGATGACATTGTTATCTGCCTAAATCTTGGTCAATAAGGACCAATGGACTATTAAATATTACAAGACTTATAATATAAAATGATTGTGGGAGGATATTGTGATAATTTATATAAGTTAAAAAACTATATAAAACAATTTATATAAATAAATATATATAACTAATGAAAGGGCTGTTTATTAAATTGAGATTTAAAAACATATCATTTAATAATTTTTTATAAAATAATACATGTCTCTGAGGACTCAAAAAGGTAAGAACCTCGAAAATCCAATTTATAACGAAAAATGATACGACAATTACACAGTTATACGACACATTAAATACTTTAATCAAAACAATTTTAATAAAAGTTACTAGATCCCATCAGTAAATAAAACATTATTTAAAACATCATTTAATATGAATAGAATCTTTTAATTATGAGAACGGTACTACTCGAAAGAATCGCAAAAAACGGAGCTAATAACGAATAGATATACGCCATTTACGGGTTTTACGATAACTAAAACTATAAAAATAAATTTATAACTGGTATGAACAGTAAAATCACTGTTCATCAGAGGACATGAAATACAAAAATGCCATATTTTGATACGCCGTCTTAATACGAAAGCATGGACATAAGAAATGTAAGAAACGGGCTTAAAACGAGAAAGTTACACACTAATTTATAACGTGGTGCCCTATTTCCTGAGATGAATAGTGTTTGGTTGGTTTTTTTTTTTTATAAATTTTGTGCGAAACATTTGGAATCACTTAAATAAATATTTATACTTGTTCTATAAACTTAAAAAAATAGGAAATTTTTACAAAGGCGATTAAACTAGTACGCAACTTACGAGATAAAATACATGATATGATTTATCAAAATGCGATTTAAACATTAGATACACAAACACAATTGTAGATGGTGATGACTATATAGAATATATATTTTTCTTGGACTTAGTACTTATAAGACCGGATACTACTTCAGTTGCTTTCGATATTTTCAAGACTGCGTTTTTCATACATTCACTCGACTTATTTCTTCACTTCACTTCAAAGTGAGTTCATAGCCCCACTTTCTCATTTAATGTTTCTTAAACTGTTTTCGGGTGAGAAAATTGCTCGTTTTACTACATAAACTTATAGATTTTTATACGAAAGCATTAACCTGACTATTTTTACTAAATCGTTTGATTGTTTAGTACATGAATTTGAGATCGTTGAATACTTACCTTTGAAACCGAGAATTTAGAAACAACAGATTGTTTTACTATGGAACACAAGTGTTTTCTAAATGTATTGCAATCCAGATTAATCAGCCAGTGAATCTTAATTAGCCTAAGTAGTCACTATATTGCACATAATGTCCCTACAAACATGAACCGTTAATTACATAGTTGTAAGCGCAGTGTTATGGAAAGACTATCGGGACTGACAATCCCCACCTTACCTTGGGTCACTAGTTTGAGTCAAGGTGCATTTAAAATTTGAAGAAAATTCGTAAGATGTTTGGCAACATCTTGTATTGAGAAAATTCGTAGGATGTTTTTGTAACATCTATAACCATTGTTGGGGCACAAGACCTCGAGTACGGGTTTGATATACAGTTTATACGATTTAAGGAATCGAGGTCATGAGCGTAGTGGCAATATTAATATACTTAGACTTGGAGAATGTTGGTTTCTCTGTCTACAATAATACTTTTTTTGGACTTCGGAATATGTACTTAGTCACCATTACTTAATTCTTGTGGTCCACTTTAATACTTCTGATTTATGGAATCACTACTGTGGAATTTTGGAAATAATACTTTGAATGTTGAAACGCTACTTTTCTTCTGAAATATTTCTTTAATGTAATTCAACACGTGCTTTTACTTGAAACCTATGAATTCACCAACATTATTGTTGACGTTTTAGCATGTATTTTCAGGTTACTATTTTGCTAGTGGAGCATTGGGAGCATTCGAGTCGCGCGGATATATATTTTTGAAGGCTTAATAACTTGAGTACCATTCGATAACATTTTTAAACAAAATGTTTCTATTGCATTATAAATGGGATCCTTCGTAAACTCTGATTTTTAATATATCAAATGTGAAATTTATCTTAAAACGTCTTCATTTGAGTGTCGTGTTTTCGTGTGACTGTTGTGTTTTTGTGCCCTGAAGTAGCACCCCAATGTTACCATTTCGTTGCGTTGTCCTAAATTTTGGGGGTGTACCATGGTATCAGAGCTGAAGTTCTAGAGAACTAGGAGAGGTCGTTTTCGAAACATAAACTAGTGACCATGTTATCAAATTATAGAGTCCTCCTTGTTTAACCGAATGTCCGTCTGCGTCGCTTGCTCCAGGTAACTTAATACTCTCTTTTTCATCCCTTTGCTAAATACATGATAATGAATATATAACACTTGTTATAATTTTGCTCTCTTCCATGTCTAACTATCTGACGCCCAAACATTTACACTATATATCTTGTCCCTTGTATATAATATTGCTCACGTCTGATTTTCGTGTACTTCCGATCATCTCATTTATTCCCTTGAGCGTCAATTCTGGTATTATATAAGGATACCTATATATATGGGCTAATTTCTTCTTGATCTCTTACGATTAACTTCGATCATTACGCGACTTTACTTTATTCCCTTTTGACGATATTGAAATTCGACGTAGTTTGTCAATTCCACTGATCATTTTACCATTCAACTTCGAGCTGAACACTCTTCTTAGGCTTTTGAATCGCATATGTTGTTTCGTAACCCATCGTTTTGAAGCCTTCCAGTTGATGGGAGTACGAAAATTAACTTGTCACCTCATACGTGTCACTTTGGAGCACCTACCTTTAGAACACGACTCTTTACGTTCATTTTGTTGATTGAATAATTCTTTACGTTCATTTTCTTTGACTACTTCTGCGTTTGTTCGGATATTCTTTATACTTGTTATGACCTATCCCTTTAGAAACAATCTCGATGTCAACCTATAAACCATTTTGTTGTCACCCTATGAGCTACTTCGCGTTTACTTTATTGACTATTTCATTCATTATAAAGCTATTTGATACCATTTCATACATCACCCTATTTTGACAAAATGAGCATTGCATCGTTGGCCCTCAATTATACATAGCCTAATCACCTATGTATATTTGGTGCATAGACTGATTACCTATGCATTCGGGAAAGACCATGTCATGCTGAGAGTAGTCACCTTAAAACCTACACCTCTTCATCAATACAATTCTGAAAGAAATATCCGCATCTTTTCTCTAAACCTGTACCTTCTTCAGGTGTTGCAACCTGAGCCTTGAGGACAAGGCTCTTCTAACCGGAGGAGACTATGACATTTTGTATTTTCAGGTCATTTTATGACGTCATTTATTTCGTCATATATTTCACTAATTAATTTTTTTTTCTTTTCTCGTACGCGTTCGCTTTTAATTTTAAGTGTTAAGTTAAATCGCTTGAACTAAAAAATCAACAACCAACGTAAACGGACACCAAACGAATTAAAGTTTTTGTCAAGCAAGCCTTATATTATTTTTACGAAAGTAACAATTAACTTTTTTTTTTGATTTTGTAAAGTATTTACATTTCGCAATTTAATTCATTTAGGTATACCCGAAAGCACCAAAACTTTTGTACGCTTCAACAAATAACCATTTTTATACCCAATACCCAAACTTTTATAAAAATGCACCCACCCATATTACATTGGCTGAATTTTATGCAAAATAAATAAAACAAGACTTTCAAATACAAGTAATTACTTTTACATATTACATTACAACTTGTAGCTTTAACATTATGCTAGATATTATGTAAGATATCAAAACACTTCATGTACTCCCTCCCCACCCATATATTTCGGCCAAAATATATGTCCAAGGGGACATATAGCTCACAAAAATCACCAACTAGCATATGTACAACTTCACCACATTAAAACCTAAGTATGACTAAGTCTTGACCAAAGACTTTCCCCATTTCCCTCAATGTGTCTTGGACTCTCAATAGTTGTATTGACTAGTCTTAGGGACATATAAGGCTTTCCCTAGAAAGTAAACACACACATAATCATTCTTAAGGTGAAACAACACAAAACCTCTCTTGTTCTCCCCCTCTTTGCCACGGCATACCATAAACCATCCATAAAAGTTTTGTTACAACACATACAAGCATTCACACACCATATCTAAGATGTTCCTAGGTGATTAGAGGGTTTGGTTTGAGGTTTCCAAGGGTTTAGATCATATTCATCATCATCCTACTACACATCAAGGTTATCTAAAAACCCTACATCATTTACTTTCATGATTTCATATGTATATAATGTTTATATGGCTCATCACCATTTAGGATACTTATGAACTTGTAAGATGGAGCATACAAAAACGAACGAAACATAGAAAAACGAATAAAAACGAAGGAAAATGGTTAAAGGCGTATGAATACGAACAAAATCGTACAAAAATAAATGAAAATTGACAAAAACGTATAATAACGGACGAAACCGTAAAAAACGTTCGAAATAGCTGGAAACGCACAAAACTTTTTGAAAGCGGTCGAAAACGCACGAAAACGGTAAAAAACGAACGAAAACGGTCAAAAAAATGAAGAAAACGATCGAAATCAAACGAACTCGGACGAAAACGGTCGAAATCAGTAAAAAAAAAGACGAAAACGAAAAAAAACGGTCGTAAACGAATGCAAAAGGACGAAAATGGTCAATATCAGCCCGAAACGAACGTAAACGCACAAAAACGGTCAAAAACAGACAAATTTAGCTTTTAAAAAAAACCTTTATTTTAAAGTTAAAAAAATCCATCTAGACCGATCTATCTAGACCCATGACTCAAACCCGACCCACCTCTAATAATTATATATGTTTGATTATCCGTAGTGATGGCAAAAAAGAAGAAATATATTTAGAAAAATAAAAGACAAGTTATGGATATCATTGAAGGCGCCAAGGAAACCCATAACTTGGGATGGGAATCGAACTGATACGACTCAAAAGGAATTGGCACGTGACTCGCACCCGCCAAAGTTCATCCTCCAATTCACTATATAACCCTCATTAACAAACACAATTCATTAGCTATTGATTTGTAAACACACATTCTCTCTTCTTGTAATCTGTAACAAACCATTGTTTCAGTAATGGTAATTCAATTTCGAATTCATTTCTTCTCCATTGAATTCCTGGTTGTTTTACATTTGGCTCATATCACGTGGTATCAAGAGCCCTTTCCTGGCAACTTAATTGATTCTCTGGCGAGTTTGTTAGTTTTCCGGTGAATTTGTTCAGATTCCGGCGAGTTGTTCACATTCTGGTGAGGTTTTCGAGTATTTTCCGGCGTGTTGGTCCAAGATTTGGTCACGGTTGCAATTGGACTCTCAAAATTGGTTCAAGACTTGAAAGAGACTATGTGCGAAGAATCAAGAATCTTTGCTTGGGGAATTGTGACAAATTAATGGAACAAAATTAGGTAATCATCAAAATTCTCAATTATATTCTTGTGGTGTTGGGTTTGGAAATGGTAGTAATGCCAATGCTGAAAATGGTAGAAATGATAACACAAGGTGTTTGATCAAATGTCGATGGACAAATTTTTAAATAATACTGGCACTGTTCGGGAGTATTATGATAGATTTAATGTGCTGTTTGGCGGTAAAGGTTACAATGAAGGCTTTCTTGTTGATCTTTTCGTTAGCCATTTGCGTCCCAACATTAAAAAGGGGATTAGTTTGTTTACACTCAAACTCTCTTTCGGAAGCTTATCATTTGGCTAAGCTTCAAGAAATGGTGTATGGTATTACAAGCTTGTCTTCTTCTTCAAAGATTGATCATTCGAAACAAGTAACGAAAGGTAGCATTGAGTTGGGGTTTTGGGATGATGGAAAAGGTAATGTAGGAGATGAATCTGAATTTGATATGCGTACTCTTGAAGTTGAAAAGAAGAGTGAAGATGGTGAGGCTATAAAATCAAATAGTAAAAAGGAAATTGATGATAACGGTGGTGATAGTAAGAGCGAAGATGGTATGGCGAGTCATGGTAGTTTTAAGGATGATGATACAAGGAAAGAAATTTTCATAGATATCAAGATTAATAGCAAGAATTGGGAGGCCGTTGATAGTCATTGTAAAGGAAGTGGAATCATTAATGGAATTAAGATACGAGATGACATTGTAAGTGATAATTGGAGGTCATTTTGAAGTTCACAAAAGGTCTTGAATTGAGTTGAAAAAATGGTGATGTTGTTGCTGGTGTTTCAGAAAATGGGTTGGCTGATTTGGTATATGAAATCACTGATTTGCCGGGAAGATATTCTGCTATGCGGTATGTTGAAGATGAATTCTTTTATGCTCATGCCTCATATTCAGAAACTGTTGTTAAACTTGAGTGTAAGATGAACCAAGAAAGGAAGCAGAGGGCAAATTCAGAAAAGGGAACTAGAAGCTTGAGTCATTTAGATGAAAAGTCTTTGTCTATGCTTTTCAAGGGTGATGAAAAGAATGAAAATAGTCTTGGTTGTGGGACATTTGATATGTGGAAGTGGCGTAAGAGGAAAAAGGCGCGCTACATAAAAGGAAATGTGAAGTGTGAAGTGCGGAAATGGCATAAAAGGAAGACAATAGGTTGTAAACAATGCAAATTTAAGCATAGAAAGCGGAAAATTGACATATGGAAATGGCCAAAAAAGAAGAAAGAAAGGACAGGTTTGAAAGTCTTGGTTGATCATAAGATGGTTCAGAATGGTGTCAAAATGGTGGAATATAGTATGGGTATGTGAGGTAGGGGGATTCGTGAAGATGGCAATTGGGAAATCTCGAGTGAACTTAGTAAAGTAGGGGATAAAGAGGAGGAAATGGCATCAAAAGATTTGAGGTATGTTGAAGATCAGGATGGTAAGAATGAAGATGGTAATGATGCTACATCTTGTACTGATGTTCAGAAATTGTTAGGAAGCATTCATGATGGTGATGATCTCTTGAATCAACAAAAGAAGCATAAGGATGGTCATTTTTTTCATGGGGTCAGTCGAGTTAAGGAGTCATCAGTTGAACGAAGGAAGGATACAAGTGACTTGAAGTATTTTATACAAGGTGAAGAGGTTAAAAGAAAAATGAGTGCATTCGAGGGAAAGTATTTGTTCTTGTCTTTCAAAGATGCTAAAAAGAATGGAGTTAGTATTTTCTATTGGAAGGGTTTCAATTGGGAATGGCTTAGCTGGAAAAAGGCTTGTGGGATATATTGTGAAGTTAAAAATAAGGAATGGAAGTTTGATATTTGGAGATGGCCCAAAAGGAAAAAGGAAGTTATAAGTTGTTGGTTAGATCAGTTAGTCACGCTTCTGGATAGAAATTCTGAAATCATTAGGCTGAAAGAGACATTGACAAGGGTTGTTAGAAGTTGTTGGTTGCTGATATGGATAGGGAGATTGAAGATCAGCAAATACGTGATGTTCCAAACACTAGAGTTGAGCTTGAACCTGATGTTTAGCATTGAATCTGAGCCGAGCCTCCAGGTTTGGTTCATGGGAGGCAACAAAGACTAAAGATGCCATTTGGGAAGTCTATGGAGAATAAATTCGGCAACTTGCTACATGTGATTTGGTTCAGTGGCACGTTGATGTTTCTTGTGGGCAAGAAACTTAAGGGGGATGGAATGATACGACTCAAAAGGAATTGGCACGTGACTCGCACGTGCCAACCTCCAACAGTTTTACCCGCCAAAGTTCATCCTCCAATTCACTATATAACCCTCATTAACAAACAGAATTCATTAGCTAAAGATTTGTAAACTTTCCTTTCTCTCTCAATCTTGTAACTAAACCTGTAACAATTCATTGTTCAGTAACCGTAATCCAATTTTGAATTCATTTTCTTCTTCATTGAATTCCTAATTGTTTTACAAGTTCAGTTCTCGAATTCATTGAATTCCTGGATTGTTCATATCTTTTCTAGTTTGTCTCATATCACATATACAGATTTAATCTCGCGATTCAATTACATCATAACATTCAATTTGTCTCTATCAATATCGGATTTGTTATTAAAAGCCCTAATTCGATATATCCTGAATCAAGTACGGTAGTTTTGAAGATTCATTTATACACAAAATTAAACAGGAAATTTCAAAGATTTATGGTAAGCTAATTCACCTAACTTTTATGATTTTATCTGTAGTTTGTGTTTGCTATGAATATCGTCATAATTATTTGGTGATTTTGTCAATGTTTGATGTGTGTTTAGTGTTTTTTAGCTGATTTGGAAAAGGGTAGAGCTTTGGCTGATTACCATCATGCTCATATCAGGGTAATTTTATAATCCAAATGCTATTGTCTCATTAGTGTCTGATTGTTTCGTACATATCAGCAGTTTTAAGATTGCTACTACAGACTTCTTTTTATAATAATCTTATTTCTAAGTAAATAAGTTGTTTTAATAAGCCATCTCAAGAACAAGCTTGATCTTTTTGGTACTTTCATGTTTGAAAAATTAAATGCAAAAAAGCCAATAGTTGTTGCGATAGGAGGACTTGCACTCGGGGCTGGGTTAGGAATGTCAATCGTATGGGTAAAGGTGTGTTTGGTTTATGAAATTGACCTGTTTTCACTTCTTAACTGAATTTATAAAGACACTTCTTATTTTTATAAGTATTCATATCAATTTGAAAATCTTAGATTCTTGACAAATGTGTTCTTATTACCAAATTAGGCAATCACATGGCATATATATTATATTCTCTGGAATGAGAGATCTTTCTTTGTTGTTATTCGTCATATCAATACTTATTCATACATAGTCAATCCTATTATGGATTGCAATATCATTTGTTATCTAAATTGAACAATTTATGTGCGCAGAGGTAAAGGTGATCTAAAAGTTTTAAAGTATATTAGAGTTCATTTACTTCATTACCTCCATAAGTGAATATTTCTTGAAATGGCCATAGGAATACACTTTTTGGTGATTTTATATGAATTCCCACATGTTTTTGGTCAATCATTCTGGTATGAGATATGTGTTATCCTTTGAGTGATGTTTGGATTGCAGAGAACAATGGTGAAGATTGATTTGCCAATGTCATTTGACATTGATGTCCTGGAGCATGATCGAATATGGGAAGAACTAGCTTAAAGTGGTGAGCTTGGTCATGTTATGGATGCAGTAAAATAGGATACTTATTATCTCATTAAAGCACACGCTCAATCTCATGTGCTTTATGGAAAGGTAAAAAAAAAATTTGCAAGTAATTGTGGGACCCCATGCAGTTTCGATATAATTGTGTTTTAAGTGAATGTTTTAGATATGTTATGATATGTTTTGGATTGTTTAGGAGGAGATGGTAATACAGACCATTACTGTGAGGAGATGACTACTTCAACAGATGCTACTTTTACCATAATAACCCTGGATCGGACCTCGCCGGCGATACTGCTAGCACGATTGATGAAGCTTCCATCATGTTTCATAGCTAAAATCAGGTGAGTAAGTAACTCACTACTCCATATTTTCTCAACCAAATAATAAAACACAGTGCAACCTAGAAATGAGATGTAGCAGGGGTTTATGTTGGTGAAAGCATGATTTTTTTGTCAACCTCGTCATTTTTCTGATGTTGTTGGACCACTTTTTAACAACCTAAAACAGTTTTTGAAACTAAAGTTATATAATTGTACAAATGGCTAGAATATTGTGTCTGTAGGGTGCAATGCTTATGGCCTGCCACGATTGCGTAATGAAAAATCGAATACATTAAGTAAATAAAGTTTAATGTGATTGAACACAATTAAGGTACTATTTATTACTAAATATGTTTTTTGTGTTAGTAAAGCAAATACATCAATTATCCATATTCATATGCAACAAAAGCGGATATTGATAATCAGATATGATCACATCCGCTTTATTTGTGTTTTAAAGGCATTTAAAGTTTTTACTTGCATTGAATATTTGACTGCCTTTCAGATCTGATTACAAATTTAAAGTTTCTAAAGGTGATCAAAGCAAGAACAATGATGAACGCAGGTTAAGCTTATTGCCGTGGGAAAGGCACGCTGACTTTAGTCATTTACCAGTAAACTGTTTTACCCATGACCTGGCACTACTAAGGGAAAAGGTGGACTTTTCTATGATGTGGGATTCCGACCAAGCCAACTGAATCACCATATAGAAAAGAAGCGAGAACAAAATATTCATTTGTTATATTTTGTTTGTTTGTTTGTTTTTTTGTTTTTTTTTTGTTTTTGTTTTTTTTTGTCAAAAGGTAAAATATAACTGTTATATGTTGGCTATTGTAGTCATATCACACATCAGAATGGCAAATTCATGCTATTATATGTTGGCTAGTGTAGTCATATCAAACACAGTCACTTGGTGTAAGTTAATGCGATGGCTAATATTAACACGAGGGGAATGTATGGATGCAGTTAACAAATACGATAAGATCATTTGCTGGGAAGAATAAATTTGAATATTTTTTAAAAAAGAAGGTATCTACTTTATTAAACATTTTTTTAGTTTGTGGTTATTTTATCTCATTTTAGTTTATGTACTGATCTATCAACATTCAACAACACTTTCTTTGTTTAGTGTTATATTTTGTTTTAAATGTTTGTGGCAAATTAACTTTTCTTTATGCAATTCCATCGCTACAAAGTAAGTCATGACCATGGTTGTTGCTTGGTGAGGGATTGATAGATTATTTTCGTATACGTGAGTTGGGGTGTTGTACAGTTGTGGAGAACACGTAAAAACATGCAGACACAACCGTAAAATATGGACTAATTTAAGTTACTCGATACATAAACATACGCTAAGCTTTACATAAAAATAATTATGTCTATGAAAATACCAATATGAAACCTTATCACATTCATGAAACATACTTTATTTTGAATCTTTCTTATCGTCTCTCCTTTTCATGTTGATAGAAACTTATAAATTAAAATTAAGAGCTATTATTAAAACAGAAAACAAAAATGAAGCTATTTGTTTTTTGATAAATAAAATTACATTATTCAAAATTTTAGAAAAAGTCCCGTGATAACTAGTCATAAAAGAAGATAAAACAATCATGGATCTTCTTTTTCAACTTTCACACGGACCAGCCTTTGAGTCTGTGAACTGGTCCCACCTTCACCTTCATCTTCCTCGCTCTCAATATCATCCAAGTCGATAAACGCTCGCTTGCTACCAGAGCCCGATCCTGATCCAGACGCTTCAATTCCAGGGGATGGTGTAGTCATTTGTAGCACACAGTTGAGACCAGAGGCGAATCTGTTGGAAACACGAAAAGTGTCGGTCACTTCCAAAGTTGTAACAAGTCTTAGCTCGTAGTTAGTATAAGGATTAGATTAGTAATCTAGTCCGGCCCAAGGCCCATGGGAGACCCAACTCATCCCATGGCCGGCCATTGTAGTATAAATAGACCCTCTCCTAGTCTTGGAGAGGGTTGGTTGTTCCATTTTACACACATTCATTTTATACATTCATCCATTATTCCATCCAAGTTTCTCTCTCTAACATCCAACCCACATCTCACTCTTGTTCTTGCTTGATCTTAAGATTACTAGTATTCTTCAATTGGTATCAAGAGCCATGGAGTGGTGTGTTTAGATTTTTGTGTTTGATTTGTGTTCAAAACCTTTACAAAGAGCAAATTAGTGATTAAAATTTTTTGGCTTAAAAACCTTAAAGTTTTCATTTTTATTGTTCCTATAGGGTTAGTAATACTAGTTGTACAAGAATTTTTGCTAAAAATCATTAAAAATCGTGTCTAAAATAAAAAAGGTGAAATGACATTAAACCTCATCCTCAATAAAGCCCTCCTTGAAATGCTTTATCATTTCAGGATCATCGTTCACTGCATCACACCTATAAGTGTGATGGTGGTTGTTGACGTTATAGTCCGAGAAGTAAATTTTGAACAGGAACCTTTTACCAACCAAATTTAATAGCTCTTCAGGCCAGTACTCGTCGACATCCATACCATGCCTTTCCATAAGTTCCCACGCGGTGCTGCTTGAGAGCTTGTTGATCATAGTATTAAAAAAAACAATGGGAGCAGAACCCGATTGGTCAATGATACGCATGATCACTTTGTACCTGATTTAAAGCATGTGTATGTAACAGTTATCATGTGACTTTAACTGTGAACTGATGAAAACCAAAAGAAATGCAAAAGGGTTAAATAATTGGTACCTGGATGCAACCTGAACTGCACCGTGGTCTTCACAGTAAAAAGTAACCTTGTTTTTACCATAGGAGGATGAAGCTTTACTTTCAACAACACTAACTTTCTTGTTACATTCCTTACATGCAGTATAGGCCCATCTGTTTTCTCTGTGTATCTTGTGAATCCTTGCGTAGACAATGCAGTGGGATTTCTGATATATTATGAATGTAATTTTGTTAGTACAAATCATGATACTATATACCGTTAAATGTAAGCCATAAGATGACAAAATAACCTGTTCACACTCGCGGATACTCGGGACCATTTTCTTGACTGCACCGTGGAAGAATTCAGCTATTGTGACAACCGGTTTTTGAGGGGTAAACAACTCTATCTTGTACTGGGATTCATCATATTCAGGCAGTTCTTTGAAACTGAAATATAAATTAAAAAAATAACCAAGATAAATAAATAAATATAAAGATCAAGTAAAAAATGCTAACCGTTGACGAAATGCTTAGATTTCTGGCAAATCGCGATTAATAAACATTTTGGTCCCGAATAGGGCATTATGAATCGACGGTGTCCCTGCATAGTATCCGGTCAACACGCATGTAATATATATTGTTAATTAAAAATTATAATCTGTTTTGATCGGTAAATACATACCATCCCAGTACTTCACCTTCCCCGGTTGGAGAATGAAAACAACATGACCAAGGTCATTCCGTTTCTGGGAATATTCATCCCACATGTTTGCCAGTGATCCCAGAATGTACAATCAAGTTGATTTGATCTGAATTAAATGAAATATTGATATGAAAAGTGCAAAATGTTGTTGAATGAAATATTCGCAAATTAGATTAGAAAAAAGTAATGTGATATTGCACACTGAAACTCGTTTTTGAGCCTCGTATTTATAGTGTCTGAAAATGCCCTCGATACGCCGTATCCAGAGAGGTGAATACGGCGTATAGGGTTAATTTCCTTGGAATCCGCGATAAGATCAAATCAATCAAGATTAATTACCATCAATCATAATAAATGCATATCTTTGACTGATGAACAGCTGTGCATACGGCGTATTGGTGAGTAGTGGATACGCCGGATCGGGAATTGATCATTACGCGTTTCTTGTGCTGAGCTGGCGCTGATACGCCGTATTTTCTTTGCTGGATACGGCGTATAGGTGCAGAAAATAATATTCTTCAAATGTCTTCGTTTAAGCTCTAGAATTGCGCCCTTTTTGCTTCTTCTTCACAAGTGACTCCATAATTACTGCAATAATAAACTTTAAGCAATTAAGTACCAATATCTTGCAATAATTATATAAAAGTGGGTAGAATACATGGGATAAATGGTAGTAAAGTATGACGTTATTTGATGATATCAGGTATATTATTTTTCCATACGCAAAATATTAGATAATTACAGGAAATGTGCATAGATTATTGGCATGTGCGGGAAAGGTTAAGGGACACACACCAAATGTGGAAAAACAAGATAATAAGAAATAGCCACGTGGGCGTTGATGTGTTGTCGTGCGTATAGGTAATACTAATTATCAAGTTTTACATTTATATATTTCGCCGAATTACCTATTAACAAACACTAACAGGCAGTGTACCCGATCAGTTGTAGGTTCGTTGGTAAGTAGGGTGTCGAACACTTAGAGCGAGAGAGTTAATTCCTAAGTCTACCAGTATTTTAGTTATCTACGTTAGTCTAATTTATTCTAATCTATGCTAAACCTAAGTTATACCTAATTCTAACGGATAAAGGGGGTTTTCAGCCTGAGAGACTAGCACAGGTTTGGTGGTGACTTAAACTTACTTTCTAACCAAAACGCACGCAAGCTAATAATCAGAAGATAGAACAACGGTCAAGCCTATTGTAAGGAAACTGTACTAACCATGAATAATCAAATCTAACGCTGGTTTGTTTATTAGTGCAATGATTGACTTATCTCGAAGCGGCATATCATTCCTAGATTTAGGCGGTACTTCTTCCTAAAACCTAGACACGCTAATTCTGTCACAATTAAACGCATCCGCATATATCATCCTTTTGTTGATTATAATCTATCTTAGGAGATTAATAATGGTGATCTACTAAACCCTAGCTCATCGAGACTTTACCCACTTACTGCTTAACGAAAACTTATATACTAGTAGTCTACTGTCCAACTCCTAACAAGAAACTCCCATGGGATTTGCTAAGTATGATCCTCCATGTTGTGTTTACGATCAAGCTTGTGTGTTGCAAATGCGTCTGAATTCCCGCATGACTACAACACATAGATTTCCAGAATATAAATACTCCACCTCATTAAAGTTCTAGCAAGGTCCTTGATAAGATATAGGGAAACACATGCAATTCTATCTCTAATATTCAATGGTTAGAAATAAAAAACAAAAATAAAAGACTGTACAGGAAGTCAATACGCCGTATCCTAAAGCCAGGATACGCTGTATTGAGACATGTAAAAAGTATCTGAGGTACGAGTCATATTAGCCAAATACGTCGTATCATATTCATGAATACGTTGTATCCCAAATCTGATAATAATGTTTAAAAAATGCCAAAAATAAAGGACTGAATAACGTCTAGAAACTCAATACGCCGTATCCATGAGATTAGATACGACGTATCGAGAGTCTGGGAAGACAGACTCGATAAAACTTGAAAATAACATTCCAGGTTGTCTCCCGGCAAGCACTTTTGTTTACAGAAAAGTCTTTAAATTAGACTTCCTTCAGTTCTTCACTTGGTGCGCTTCACGGTCCACCCTTCTTCCTTCTTTTGAAAAATTTCTTGGTAGATGTGAGACACACTATCTTCGTTTCTCTTCCGAGCATCGTACTCGCATGTGCTTATAGCAATGTATTCTTCATTAGGTCCTAACGAGTACTTTATGACTTTAAACTTCTCGGCTTTGCACGCCCTTTCATTGAGCATTTCACCCTTTTTATCATCAAAGTAGGTTGCATTGTTTTGAACCGAGATATCGCCCGATTTACCGATGTCGCGATCATGGTTCTTTTGGTTACGTTCATGCCCCTTTTTATTTGCACAAATGTCGCTTTTCTCTTGAGAATCCTGTTAGGAATAGAAAAAGTGACGATCTTATTAAGATAATAGTTTATAATAAGTAGAGAAATATTAAGTGTGTAATAGTTAGATGAAGGTCTCGTGACTAGAATGTAGTCACGAGACAAGGCTATGAGAAAGCCATGAGCTAAGGGCTCATATTGTAAAGGGTATAAATACCCTCCACCTCACTTGTTGAGGTAATGCTTCTCAATCTACTTCTCATTTCCTCCTATCACTTTCTCTCTCTACTTTATCTTCTCCTGCTCCCTCTCTCTAACTACTTTCTCTCTCTACTCTTTCTCTCTATAACAAACACACATAAACACACACTAATAGCTTACTCGATCCATAATCAAGACCACAACAAGTGGTATCAAAGCTGAAAAGGCGATTTAGTGGTGTTTACGTGAGCTTATTCGAGACAGCTTATTCAGACAAGCGTACTGCTTATTTCGGCGGCTTATTCTGACGCTTTCAGCTTATTTTGAGTGTTTATTCTGTTGTTTTGTGTTGTTATCTGATCTGTTTAGAGTCTTATTCAAACTGCTTATTTTCGTTATTTCATCTTATTGAGTCATTATAAGTAGGGGTGTCAATCGGATCGGGTTGACCCGACCCGAACCCGATAAGGCTTATCGGGTCGGGTCTAATCAGGTCAAATATTCTTGTCGGGTTATTTTGACTCGAACCCGATAACCCGATAGTGTTATTGGGTCGGGTTCGGGTTAACTAAAAAATGCTATCGGGTTATCGGGTCAACCCGATAAGACCCGAAAATCATTTTCTTTTTTTTAGCCCAACTCTCCTAGCCCAATGTTTGTTATCTATGTGTTCGAAATGCTAATTAATGTACAATTTCTAGTTAAGCGTTTTTTAAGCCCAACTGTCCTAACCCAATGTTTGTTATCTGTTTGTTATTGGTGTGCATTGCATATACTGTTTAATTATATTTACATGATGTAAGCATAGTAACTTTCGAGTATCAATTATGTTTAAAGTTTGAGTGTCATGACATTACTATTATCTAAAGTTTGAGATTAAGCATTAATATAATAAAAGTTATACTTAAAAATTTAAAAATTCGTTTTGAACCTCATGCTATCAATGTTTAGTTGTTTCCCAAGTCTTTATATTTTATTTTATTTTTTTAACAGGTCTTTTATTATTTGAAAAACAAAATTGTTGTCGGGTCAACCCGATAACCCGAAGCACCCGACCCGATAAGACCCGACCCGATAAGACCCGAGCCCGATAACCCGATTACTTATCGGGTCGGGTTTCGGGTGAGCTTTTAAAAATCGAAACCCGACATGACCTGACCCGACCCGATATGACCCGATAACCCGACCTGATAACACCCCTAATTATAAGTGCTTAAGAGTCGAAAATCAGCATTTTAGTCTAATAAGTCGATCATCAGCTTTTTCGAGTCAAATGAGTGCTTATAACAGTTTAGAGTAAATTGTTAAAATGGTCCTTGTGGTTTGGCCAAATTGCAGATTTGGTCCGTCGAATTTTGAAATTGCAAAAACAATTCGTATTTTGAAGGTTTGGTTCCACTTTTGGTCCTTGGTTGAACTAAAATGATTAAAATACCCTTCTTAACGGACGATTTTTGCAAAAGAACAGAGGGGTATTTTAGTCATTTTAGTTCGACCAAGGACCAAAAGTTGAACCAAACCTTCAAAATACGGACTGTTTTTGCAATTTCAAAATTCGACGGACCAAATCTGCAATTTGGCCAAACCACAAGGACCATTTTTGCAATTTACTCTAACAGTTTCAAGGTCTTAACAGCTTTTTCAAAAGTCAAAAACAGCTTATTCAGTCTTATTCAGGTCATTTAGAGTCTTACAATCTATTCAAGTCTTTTAACTGCTAAAAATTTGCTCATTTGAGTTTTAGATCTGGTCAAAGTAACTTTCGGTAACCACTTTTGAGCTTTCGTAATTTTGAATTTACGAAAGGCAAACGGTCGGTCAACGGTCAACAGTCATCGGTTAAAACGCGTTTCAGTCAACACATTTTTTGAAAAACGCGTTTTCGTAGATTTCTGTAAAACGCGTTATTACTAAAACTCTTTCAGATCTTAACTGCTTCTAAAACTTTTGATATTTTCGAGTTACAAATTTTACGAAAGTATTTCACAAAAGTCATTCTACGAAATCTGCAAAGGAAAGGTTTCGTACGAAAGTTCAGATTTAGGAAAGTAGGTTTTGTATGAAAGTGGTTTATGAAAGTGATTTACAAAAGTGATTTATGAAAGTAAAGATACATAACCTGTTGGAATTAGAGATAAATTTCATTTTTTATGTAACAATAGTGAGAAAATAGATTTAGGATTGATGTGCTTAAGTGTAACTAGTCTAGGGACTAAAAGTGTATTTATTATATACTTAGCCACATCACTAAGCATATAATAAGGTCTAATGACCATCATATGATGTAACACACACACCAAGTCATTTGTATCAATATCAAATGAGAAAAGGTTAAGAAATTCTCTCTCTAAACACACACACGATTATACCTTATTTTACACACACTATATCCATCAATCAAGATCTATGTGTTTAATATGTGGTATCAAGAGCCAATGATTGCGGATTAGTGCTTATATAGTGTTTGATCGTGTTTGTGAGATCGAGAAATTGCTTTTTCGTGCTTAACAGCTTATTTTTAGCTTTTTCCGACAGCTTATTGCTTATTTCGAAGCTTAATTGTGCTTATCAAATAATATTCAGTTTATTAAGAGTGCTTATTCAGTTTTATTAAGATTTTCCATCCAGATTATGCTAAGTGCTTAATTCGTGTGGTGATTGCTTTTTCTGATAGCTTATTAGGACGCTTTTAGTCTTTTAAAGCGCTTATTCGTGTGGATTATTTGAGATATATGCTTATTCGTGTGCTTATTGTTTTGATAGCGTATTCATGTGCTTATTCTTAATATATGCTTATTTGAGAGCTGTTTCAGATTATTAGTGCATATTCGGAGCTTATTTCGTCCAATTTAGCTTATTGAGTTTTTGTGCTTATTCAGACTACTTAATATGCTTATTCACAACAAAACATTATCTGAGTCTAAAAGTCAAAACAACTTTGTTATTATGCTTATTCTGGTCTAATAAAAGGAATTTTACTGCTTATTAGGTTTTAAATGTGCTTGCTTGAGCTTGTTATGGTCTAAACTGCATATTTTTAAATCTGCTTTTTTTTTGCTTATTTCGGTGCTTATCTGCTTGAGATCTGCTTATTTTGTTTTAAAAGAACAGTTACTTTTAGATCATACTTATTTCTAACACATTTATAACTGATTTTGACCAGTTTGACTTTTTGGTCAAACGATCAAAATCATACAACTGCTTTTGAGCGAATTATACCAATTATATTTGGGCATAGAACTTGTCATTATGCCACTTAACCTTACGAGGCACATGCACGTAGCACGTGAATGAGAAGAGATAATGCTGGTGGTTGTTTTTGGCTTTCGTGGGATTGTAAAATCAGCCTACAGAATTAGATACCAAAACAGAAAGCGGAAACGAAGTAGATATACATTCAATAATAAACAAAGTAAAGAGCAATACCGAAGAAATTGTAGATTTGTTTAACATGAAATATTTAGATTTTCATTCATATATGGATAACTAAAAGAAGGTTCAGACTAATTGTCCACTTCCATAACTAGGAAATTTACACAGCCAACACATGAACAAAAAGAAAAGAAAAAAAAATGTTACAAACGTGTTTGGTTAATCAGCTCAATAGCAGATAAGCATTAACAACTAAGCAGGCAGCAGCAGACATTCATCAATCAGCTCAATAGTTCACTCTCTCAACTTTTGTTTCAAATGGTTACTTTTATGCCATCATCATCTTAGCAACTTGATTCTTCCCCTTACGGGACATATTATCATTCTTACTAGTCTTAAAGGGGGTCTTTTCTGGCTCTGAATTATCTAAAAGCTTATTCATCTTCTTATTCATTTTCTTCTTCTTATTATTATTCGGAATAACATTCCCGGTAAAAGCAGCCTTAATCCTTGCTCTCTTGTCTTCCATCGATAAATCGGCAAGTGCTGGTGCTAAACCGCGTGTGCTCGTCTGAGGATGATTCTTCATCCTCATTCCATATGGTATAACATTTTCAGGACTATCTATAACAGCAGCCTTGTTCTTGTGCGTTGCTCTCTCCTCTTCCATCAAAAGGCCTGGTGCTAAACCGCTTACATCTTTTTTAACACGAGTGAGGATTCCAGACCTGATATACAATTAAATATATAGTATTAGATTAAAATACAAAACATTAACAGAATGAATGAAGTACGAATACAATTAAGCAAAGAGGGGAGTTACTCGGTTATGACTTGACAAACATCACATCCATCCTCAAGATAAGCAATGTGACTAGGGTGGTGGTTGTTATTTACAGCAGCAACGAATGCCTCAAGCCTTTCCTTCTTCACTTCGTTCCTTATACGATGCGTGTCATGAAACCAGACAACATCAACAGCTATATCCTTGTCTTTTAAAAACCTTCCAAGCCCCTCCATATCAGCCTTGCTAGCATTTAAAGGACTGAAACACAAGAAACAAACACGCGATAAGCACCACAAACTATATAATCTGATAAGAGTAATTATTTATATATGCTTGAAAATACATACCCTCCAACAAACAAAAGCATCCTTTTTCGCATGCCGTTGGGGCTGCGGTTTAAAAAACCAACCTGAGCAAACCCAATCCCATGTTGAAAGTTCAAAGTACCGCCTAGGAGTACACCTGAGTAACAAACAAGCAAGCATATAATAGAATTAGTTTCATGGCATAGAAGAAAAGAGTACGTAAGTAGGTAACAATTAATAAACTGTACTTTTGTAAAATGTTCAGTTGGGTCACTATACTTTTTTTTTTGTGTGTGTATTCATATCATTTTACTTATTATATGTTATAATTAAATACTCATTGAACTTCAATGATCGTCCAATTCAGTAACTTATATGGCCATGTTATCACAATATTTCAGCACGTCAATAGTTATTTATCCATGACAGAAAATGGAGGCCACGTCTTTCTCTATAATATTAAACCACTTTTAACCCTAATACGTCTAAACTTCTAACCCTGATTGTTTGCAGTTCTGGTGGTTTGTCATCTCTTCCATAAGGTATTTACTCTTGATATCTAGTGATTATTACTATTACAATCTGTGTTAAACCTTGGTAACAATTGTTGAAAGAAAAGTTAGTTAATTTATTTTTATTGTTGTTAGAGATGTCATCATCATCGTGTTCCACTCCAATATGTTTAAACTTTCATCACGGTGGAGTATTTGAAGCAAATCCACTTAATTACGACTTTGGTATGGTATCTAAATTGGAAAATGTTGATATAGTGTCCATGGGTTACAAGGATTTAGTTGAATTTTTAGAAAAAGAAAGTCATGCTACATGCAATGCTTTATATTTTGTAGTTCCTGGTCTTGATATAAAGATCGGATTAAAGCCATTAAAATGTGATGTTGGTATGCGTAATTTTAGGCAATATGCTTTTAGGAATAATGGTGAAATTGACATTTACATGGCTCAATCTGAGTTTGACTTTGAAGACGGAACAATCAAAGCTAATAACCATAGTGGTAGTGATCAAGATGATTATAATGTGTATGATGTATACAGCTCTGATGAGGATGACACTTCTTCACTAGATCACTTGTCAGATGGTGAAGATGAAGTAGTGGATATTAGAAAGCAAAAATCAATTCCTAAAAACAAGAAAAAGATTCCAATCATGTTTGATGAAACGTTCTTAGCTAGGATTTTTAATGGTTTAGAAAGAGAGAAAAATGTTGAAAGAGAGGTAGGGTCTGATGATGAGTTTAATCCAGAAGATGAAGATAAGTTAGGTGATCATTGGCCAACACATGATCCAAAAACAAAATGGAAGTTTATGAAACCCGTCTTAGGTGAACGATTTGAAGGTCCAGACCAACTTAAAAGGTGTTTGACATTTTATGCTCTTGCTAATGGTCTAATGGTCTAATATATTTTATAGAAATCAATGACTGGAAAAAGATGGCTATGTGCTTGATGTAATGTAAAAAAAGATAAAGATGGATAACCAAAATTTCATACTATTGTGTGCATCATGTTTGCAAATGTTTAGGATTTATCCAAAATAGGTAACCAATTTCGCTACGAGTACACATTGGAAATGGCTCTTGTTTTAGCATTTAGATTAAACACAAATTAGACAAGTAATTTATTAACCCTTTTGTTTATTAGATAATTCAATAAACAGAAAGCTTGAAATTGATCTTGAAAACATATTGATTATTTTACCACACTCTTTACGGTTGGACACAACACGTCAGCCAAGTATGAAGTAGATTTTGTTCAATCTTCCGTACCAAAACACCAAGTATTAATCCGATTACCAAACGCACCCTTATGAGCTTGAATAATCGGAATAACAAGTAAAACCCTAATTTGGGTTTCCAACGAAAAACCTAGAACAGAATTTGGTTAGGGTTTTTAAAACATATACCGAAAATCATTTTAGGGTTTTACTTTTTTTTTTTTTTTTTTTTTTTTTTTTTTTTTTTTTTTTTATATTATTTTTTTTTTTTTTTTTTTCTTTTTGTTTCTTTTTTTTTTTTTTTTTTTTTTTTTTTTTTTTTTTTTTTTTTATTATTTTTTTTTTTTTTTAAAAATTCGGTTTGGGTTTTAAAAACCAAATCGAAAACCCTAATCAAGTAGTTTTGTGTATCGTCAAGTAGGAGAACAACAATCATTACACCTTCATGTGTAGATCTTGAAATCGTCACAGGAGGACAAGTTGAAAATGAAAAACCCTAAAAGGGTTTTTGAGGGTCGGAATTCGGTATAAGGAGGATGAGAAATAAAAAATCCCTAAAAGGGTTTTTTAAGGTTTTTTTTGGTAGGGTTTTTTGGGAGGAGAAGAGAGCACTGAATAATCTAGGTGATTTTGTGGATTGAATTAAATGAAGAATGAGGTGTAGGGATTGTGTTTATATATGCACAAGCCCAAACCTTATTCTTGTTCAACAAGGAAACCATTGTTTCCTTTTCCCCCATCCTATAACCCCTTAACCGAACAAATACCCCCTTCTAGAACTCTTGGGAATTCCGCCAACTATGGGCTCCTCGGGGTTCGGGTTTTGTTCGTTTTAGTCCCTTGGTTTTATTATTTAAATATTCGTTAAGCTAGTTAAAAAAGTAACGGTAACTAACGACTATTTAAATACTTATCGTGAAGTAAAACATACTCTAAGTGTTTATCAGTGCGTATTCGTACCCATAAGGCCTAAGTAACATTTCTAACGTATAACTTGTGAAACCGACTATCATATTCCAACAGCTCCCACTTGGGAGTCGGAGTAGCAGGCTGCAGATATACTGATAATTGGAAACGTCTAGCAAACACACACAATTACCTTTAAATTAGAAATACTTGAGATAAAGTTTCAAGAACAATCTGAGCTTTAATGGTTATGTATTTCTTGCCATTATCATCCATTTGTTCAAATACCGTTAAACCATGGATATGAATCCTAACTCATTCCATATAGTTTAACCATTTAGTTTCTCGTTATAGCAGTTAATTCCTTCAGATTCTATACACACGTAATAAAGAATCTCTTGAATTTTACTTTTTGGTTGTGCGGCAACACAATAATTTGATCTAATTCCGAGAGGCGCCTTGGTTTTTCTGCACATATCAAGTGGAGGAACAAATTCTTTATTGACTACAAGTGTTGTGGATGCTGTTTCACATCACTTCCAAAAATAGCCTTTATAACTACCATTTGCAGGTTAGCGTTTGACGTATAATCAAAAAGTGATATCCACACATGCAGAACTTGTTTGTATCTCAAGTCTAAGGATGACTTATTTAACCATTTTCGATATCTCACTCATGACTAAGGATCCAAAAATAAATATTCAAAGGTTGGGGTGACCAATATGCATCCCTTGTGAATACATATGATAAATCAATCAAGGATTAAATATGCAAATATAGGATAACAATTATTATATGTATGGATGACAAATATCACGTATCTTCATTCATCAGAAAGTAAAAATTGTCTTACAATCCCAATTATCCAAATACTAAAACAGATATGCATGAAACTAATTAGCAAGTTGAAGTCCAATGTTTCCAACATTCTCAACTCATTCTTTACAAGACAGCTAAATAGTTATCTGAGTAAACTTTCTGAATACTTATTTCAAATTCACAAATTTATGAAGGATTGAAATGATATGATGAGTGTCGTATGTTTATTTACATACTATTGCAAGTTATCATAGTATGGAAATGTGACAGTACCTTTAATGGGGTATTTGAAGTCAACAACATACCTATCTCATACAGTCATCTTTACAGTTTCTTAAAATGTAAAGTATTCTTATTTTTTAAAATGTAATGCAACAATGCTCTTAGCTGAGCATATCTAGTTAGCAGATTTATCATAAATGATGAAATCCTACTTAAACTAGAATCGATTATTCTCTAGCATCAGTTGTACACAAACAATATTATGTCTTATATAATTCGTAAACATTTGTATTAACAGTTATCTAAATCACTCTCAATTAGATACGGTTTTACCTTGAGCTTGTGTTGATGTAAAACGGGAGGGAAAAAATGATGAAGATAAACAGTAATTCCTTTGACCTGTGTTTTGACCCTGGACTTATAAATGGGATTGGGCTTTGATTTGTTTATTTTGGGCCAATATTCATGGACAGGTTTATGGATTGGACTATTGGATTTAACAATTGACTTAGGCTTAGGTTTATAAAAGTATAGATCTTAATGGGCTGACCCGGCCCAATAAAATGGGTACGGGTTGATCCATTAAAAATGTATACGTCTTCGGCTTTGATTTCTCACGCTCTTTCCATTCTCGTGCTCGGTTTTGTCCGTATTGCTTTTTTGTCCTTTTATGGTATATCCGACATCTGCAAGACATAAGTCATAAAATACACTATACAATTTATTTTTCATGTAATTTTGGTCTTTTTAGCTTAATAATAAGAAATAAATGATATGTGTTTAAGCACATATCAAAATCCCTCATACTACGCTATTGCCGTGTCCTCACGCAACGTCATAAATACACACTTAGAAAACTAAAAATTTCAACCCCCTTAGACTAATTACCTCGAAAAGTAGCTAAGTGTTCATTTAAGGGGATTAAGAAATCACTAGTTTTGAAAAGCCCCCGTTTTACCATTTTTATATGCATACGTTGATAACTTTAAGGATCACGGAACAAGAAACACTAAAAGGATAAATTCACCGTCCTCGATTTTTCACCCGCCCCAAACCAAGCTTAAAAACAAAATCATTGTTAAATACAAGTTAAGATGCTAACACTACTCATAAATGCTAATTATGTACGCATAGCTACTTTTCGCTATCTTATTCCTATATCCTCTAAAGTTTTTATTTTTATTATTGGTGACAAATTAATTAAGTCCTTATTCATATAAAGTAAACCCGGTTTAGACCATAATTAGTTTGAAATCCTTTCCTAAAGAGACGATATGGTGAGAATAAGGTCCACATTAGGTTTCTAATTTCACATGATTTAGGGGTTATCCTTTTTATTTCATCTGAAATAACTCAACTACGAGTCCAGAGACGGGGGCTTTATTTAGATAACC